>CM053032.1:39500559-39775559 GCA_028564925.1 Lithobates sylvaticus | reverse complement strand
AGGTCATGTTTCGATTGAGACCTAACAAAATGAAGTGAAGGGGGTTTTTGCAGATGTTATGTGGGTATGTGTAATGACACCACCTCCTTAGGAGTAGAGGTTCTCAGTGCGGATAATACAAAAATGTGCCACAGTCAGCATGCTACTCGAAGATTTATTCATATCAATATTTGTAATTTATATATTCAGAGACAAGTATGTTATGTGTGTTATGTATCATAGCACGCTCTTCCCCTGCTGGTAATGAATATCCGGTAGCGACCTGAAAACTGAAAAATCCAGTAGATGTACTTTTTATTTTTATTTTAATCTGTAGTTATTTAACCTCTTACATTATGGTGGTCTCACTCCAATTGTTAGAAACATGGAGTGATACCAGATAAAAGCAAGTGGTCCATCAAATTGGAACTTTTGTTTTTTGTTTATTTTTTAAAAAAAAATGTTTTAACTTTTTTTGGAATGAGAATAAACTTATGATTATCACAAGTAAGCATCCACTTTGTTTTAGTAAAATAATACTTTCTAAGATTCCTCTTGAACTTATGCTAGTTTCAGATCCCCATTTTTTTGAGTTTGACTTTATATGGAACATACAGGCATACCCCACTTTTAAGTACGCAATGGGTTTTATTTACTAAAGCTTGTTCAATTAAGCTTTGGTAATAAAACCTGGAAGCTCATTGGTTCTATGCAGAAGTGAGCCTGATTTTGCACTTTCCAGCTTTAGTAAATAAACCCCATTGTGTACTTAAAAGTGGGGCATGCCTATACTGACTTTCTGAACCTTATTCGTCCCCTTAATTTATTTTGAGATTTCAGTTATGTAGTCCCATTCCTTTCCTTCTTTGAAACATTACATTTTAAAGCAGGTCTTGCAGCAAAGTGCTAGTTTTAATGTCCAGTCCCAGTGAAAATCATAGGGGTTGATTTACTAAAGGCAAATAGACTGTGCACTTTGCAAAGGACAGTTGCTCCAAAGCTTAGTAAATTAGGTAAAGCTTTAGTTTGTAAATAATACCCAATCATGTGCAAGGAAAATAAAAGAATAGCTTTTTTGCTTGCACATGATTGGATAATGGAAGTCAGTAGAGTTTCTGCTCATTTACTAAGCTATGGAGCAACTGCATTTGCAAAGTGCACTGTCTATTTGCCTTTAGTATATCAACCCCATGGCCTCATAGTACTTCACAAATGTAGCTGTAACAAAAAAATATTCGACTATATACTGACCTTACCCCCTTCTTCTGCCTGAGTGCTGAGGTGAAAGAGACATGGGGGTTGATTCACTAAGGCCTGGTTCACACTATTATGGCTTTGCGGCCCGTTTTTGCGTGGGCATGGCAGCCCATTCAATTGAATGGGTTCCTGTGCTTGTGTTTCCCACAGATAAAAGGTTCATGCATAACTTTAGAAATGCGACAGCTGGGAAATTGCATGGTGCTTTTGCACCATGCGATTTCCCTGTGGTTCCCACACCCACAAGCATTCTGCGGTTTGAGATGCATCAGGACATCATTAAGAATGAATGACAGCCCCCCGCACATTTTTAAAAAGCAGCGCATTTTGACTGTGTGCGGGAATCACTGCTTTTCCCGCTTCTGCAACCACTCGCAATAGTGTGAACCAGGCCTAAAACTAGAGAGTGCAACATCTGGTGCAGCTGTGCATGGTAGTCAGTCAGTTTCTAAATTCAGTATGTTTAATTAAGCTTTTACAAAAAAAATGGAAGCTGATTGGTTTCTCTGCAGAGCTGTACCACATTTTGCACACTCAGTTTTATTACATCCCCCCAATTTGTTCCTTCTGATGAAATCCTGGGCAATGCAGAGCAGCCCGAATCTCTTAAAAGGTATATATGCCACTGGCAATTAACCTTTGTGCCACTGTGCTTATCTCTTCTATGGAGATCTGTCCCCAAGAAATTGTATCATAGTCTATGATGGAGCTCTAGATATCTACCCCAAGCTCTGATGAAGGGGGATTATCTGGTCATTGGCTACTGCTTGTCTACCTACCTTTAATTCATAGTTAAGTATAAAGCCTAATGGACAGTTGATGTGATAATGTGGTGTTCCGCCTCTTTTTGCTCTCACGTCAGGTGGCACCAACTCGGTGGGGTTGTCCCCCCACTTTGTGTTCTTGAGCAGCTGAAGTTAAGCAAACAAAAGCTACTTTCAACCAACAAATGATGAAAGCCACTAATCATGTCCAGCACCTCAAGTTGATCTTGCTTTTGAATTCGTACAAGATTTGGGGTACTCACCATTCCCCAGGTATCTTACCAGAAGGTTAGTGATGTCACAGCCTGCAATGATGAAGAAAGGGGTAAGGTAAGTATGTAGAATAATTTACGGTAACTTTATTCTTTACAGGTAAATTTTTGAAGTGCTATTTGCGATTTTTACAGTGAAAGAGGATCTAGTAAGCAGACCTTGCATTTTACTGCACTCTTTTGGCTTTCATTTCCCCAGGTCTCTTCTAGCCTCCCTGGCGGTATTCCCGAGTCTGGCTCGGGGTGAGATTTTAGTACCAAAAGTGGTATTCCCGAGCCAGACTCAGGATCGCATTGTAGGATCCATGTAGAGGTTTACTTACCTTGCGATGTCTCCCCGCTGTGATCTGCGAGCCGCCGTGTCTCACTCGATCTGTCACAGTGCCGAGCTCCTGGAGATTGTCCATAGTAACAAAAAAATGTCCGTTTACGTCAAAAGTGCTTTTAGACCAGCTAGAAAACAGCGATAATAAATTAGAATCACTTGCAGAATTGAGCGATAGTGATTTGTGGGGAAATTTATCATTAAACACTAAAAGTAATGACAGCGACAATTCTGCAACTGAGCAAATTTCTGTGTTTTTGATTTGATTACATTATTGAATTTATTATTATATATATTATTATTTGTTATAATTATTTATAGTTATTTATTATATTATATTATAATTTATGATTTCGTATTTCAAACTTTATCATACCCGGGATGTCTATTAGACTCGTTTGGATGGATTTAAGTGAATTATTTCTAAAAATTACAGGCCTACAATATAAAACGCCAAATTTCCATGCAAAATAATGTACCGCTTTAAGCACCTAAAATCTGAAATAATCATACCGCCAGGGAGGCTAGTATGTTTTTTCCCCTTGCTTATTATGGTTGTAAAAATTCATGTGGTCAATTATGACCAGAAAAAAACATAGTAGTTCCTAATGCTATATTAGATAAAAGATGTATGGGGAAACATTGAAGTAATCCATGTCATAGTTTTTGCAAATTAAGTTCTCCTTAAAACTGAACTTAAGAAGACCATAGATACAAGTAGGAGGCTGATGGTGAGTTATTTTTAAAATTTTTGACTATTTTGACTAAGTATGAATTTTATTCTGTGTCCAGCCATTAAACTAGCTCAATCTTGAGAACAGCAGCTGGCCCATGAATGAAAAATGTTTAATTCTTCCACATAGGTTAACAGTCTACTGCAATCACAGGATACCAAAGACATCATTGCTTGTCCCAGAACTGTTCAAAAAGTAGTTTGAACTGTCAACAAATGCTCACTATTAGAGAACAAACAGTAACCTGTTAAAAATTTGCAAACCATTGCGTTGTTTTAATGAACTTGTTTCTGTTATGTTAGTTTTTAATTTGTCTTTTTAAATGATTGCGTGTTTACCACATGCAGTGTTGTATGATGAAACCAGATAACAAATGCATATTGCATTTGCATTTGAAATATATTGGTGTTGTAACAATCTTATCTTACAAGGCGACTTCCTATTTAGGTACAGCCTTGAAACTGCTATTTAATTTAAAGATTAACTTATTTTTTTGAATCTTGCAGTCTTAAGAGGGGTCACATGCCTACCCTACTCCTAACAGAGATGTATTGCTGGAAGAAATACATTTGTTTGTGGGGTGCAGTGTCATACATTTTTTGCTTAAGTTTATAGAACATATAGAATTTCAAATACAACCTTGCCTAAAAGAAAACATAGATGTCTCTTTATAAAACGTCATCAACTTTAGGGAACACTTTTCTGCATGAATCTGTCCAGCTCCTCTGCACGTTCATTGGGGTTGATTTACTAAAAGCAAAAAAAATTTTCACCTTGCAAGTGCAGTTGCTGTAGAGCTCAGTAAATGAAGGAAAGCTCTAAATTTAGTAAATCAACCCCCTTGATTTCCATCAGGAACATTCTAATAAATTTGCCAAATGTGAACTTGACAAGTGTTGTATGAATGCCAGTAAATACTAACAAATGGAAGTAACATGTAGTCTGGAAAAAGGTGGAGAATGTACATTAGATTCTCCAAACTAGGCAAATCCTTTTTTTCTACAAATCACTTTGGGTATGAGCAGCAATGGATGTCTGCAAATGAAATTCTTTTGAATGTGAGGTTGAAAATAAATAGCACAAAAAACTGTTTGGTGGATAAACAATGTCAGATAATGAGTGAATTATAACATTTACTACTTTACTCCATAAATGGGCTCATTAGAATGATGTTTAAAGCCCACTTTTGGTAGACATGTGCGCCGTCAATAAATTAAATGAATTCGTATTTCGTAATTCGTGTCCGAAATTCAATTCGGATTCGTACACTTTTTGTAACAATTACGAATGTTCGTTATGATGAATTTATCATTATGCGGGGCTCCCACCATCCCTGTGCTCTGCTGACTTCCTGGGGTTTTTAACTTTTAGGTTCGTTAACTTTTTGTAAAAATGACGAATGTTCGTTATGATGAATTTATCATTACGAGGGGCTCCCACCATCCCTGTGCTATGCTGACTTCCTGGGGTTTTTAACTTCATCATAACGAATAATCGTAATTTACGAACATTCTGTCCGATTCTGTTGTAACGGAATCTGGATACAAAGTTCTTAAAGTGGTTCTACACACACTAATTATTTTTATTTTTTTCTTCTCATGTTAAAAATATTATGAATCTAACAATAAACTCACTTGTTAGGTGTCCGTCCGGTATCCATGTCCGTTTTTTCAGAAAAAAATGCACTTTTAAAATAAAAAGAACAGCATTGTCATTTTGCTTGTGGGCATTTGAAACCCCCAAGCAGTCAATTCCTTGTTCCTTTTCGTTGGCTCCCGCACATGCGCATGGGTAACAGCACCGAGCTGTGTAAACACTTCACGTCCTTAAAATCTCGCGAGATTTCGGATCGGATGTCCGCAAATCTCATGAGATTTCGGGTCGATGTCCGCAAATCTTGCGAGATTTCGGGTCGGATGTCCGCACTGACTCCTGGGATGAATGACACCAGATCCCCGGAGACAGTGTGGCACTCAAAGGAAATGACGAGGATACCTGCACAGACCCCGCCCACCCCCAAAGGGAGAACAACAAAGATGAAGCCAGCATTCAATGTAGGCTTAAAAGATGCAGAATTGAACCATCAATTCTGTCATCTAACATGCTAGAGAAGAGATAGAAAGTAAGATTATGTTATGGGTGCAGAACCGCTTTAAACAAAATTTCGTATTTCGTACAGAATTCTGTGTCTGCACCAGCTGGTCCTCTCATTGTGATGTCATCTACTCCACAGTCTGCTGGAATCTGAGATGACCAGACTGCTGTACAGCCATTAGCAAATGTCCATGTCCCACAAGCAGCAAAGTGGGTACCTAAAAAAAGATCTTCCTAATCTGCAATAAGGAAGTAGGAATGGATGAGACCCTTGGTGTCACATGATCATGAAAATTGCAAAAAATTATGGGCTTTTAAAAAAAAATTCTGGTGATTAATTAGAGGGCGATGGTGATTACTGTGATCTCTATGAGAGGTAATAAATTCCTGTAAGTGCTACACTTACCCATTACTTGTATAGTACACATGTACTTAAAGTTTGACAATAAAGGGAATTTCAGGAGTCGAGTACTTTCACTTTACTGAGTATGACACATGCCATTTTACTGAATGTGTTATAGTCAAGGATCTAGATGGATAGATGTTTTTTATTCAGCAAAAATATCCTAATTATAGGGTTTTTGCAATGTTTTTCAAATATAAAAAATTTGCTTTCATGACTTGTGTTGACAATCCTACAAAGTCCCATGATTGTAGATTTGAATTAAGTAACTTTGTAAAATTCAATACCCCGGTTTGGCATTTCTTGAGTAAATTGGAATGGATAATAAAAAATACATGCAGAGCTAAGATCAGGGCACCAACTTCAAATAATGCATGTAATATGCAGATAGTTTTAAATCTATTTAATATTAAGAATAGTCAGAATTGAAGATGTTTCACACCATCTTATGGTGTGGCCAAAGTCAGCGGTGGGGAGGAGTGCATATTAAGAATGTTAAGAGAATAAAATTTATATTATCACAGTCTTACTGTGAATAACATAATTTGTTAATGGATGCCAGAAGCAATTACCAAAGATATAAATGGAGGATTTATGCTTGTAGTTAAACACCTGCTCCAGTCTAGAAGCATTGACAGGGGATGAACTTTGACTAATGGCTAAATACTTCACTACTACATAACAAATGTCAGATTATATTATGACCCTTTTCATAGTTACTACTTGGTAAGAAAAAATGAATGTGGTAATGCCTGATTCCCTCCCTTACACCTTACTAACTCAGCCCTGAAGGGGGACACTTCAGTTTGATAGAAGGATCCTGTCATCGGCTTAAGTGAACTGATCTCAGAGAAACCTTGCAGACGTCTTATTCTCAAACATGCTAAACTTAAAGCGAATCTAAACTCTATCTGAACACCACAAACTAAAAACACCATTTAATTCATTTTTAATATGCAAAGTCAACTCAACAATCCATCGATCACTGAATGCTTTATAATATACAGAAATGACTCTTGTAAACACCCCAGAGTGTTTTTCCCAATGGCAAAATTGAATAAGGGCTGATGATCCTTCTAGCATTCTGTTCATTGAATCCACCCCACTATTACTGTGATGGTTGCAGGCAAACAGATGATCCAGTTTCCACTGCCGGCTGATATACTTACCTGTGCTTGGTGATCCACCTGTGGCTGCCGGGTGTTCCAATTTGCACTGGCTCGACAATATCTTTGCCAAGGGTCAGATGTGCAGGCTGGAGGGCATACTAAAACTGAAAAAGCAATTCCTTAAGTATATAAAGTTGCCTTGTGAGAAAAAAAAAGTTTGTAAAGACTCCTGGGATATGATGATGATATCCCAGAAGTCTGCAGGATGGACTGGGTGACATCATTTGGAAGGTGGAAGTAACTTTTGAAATGTCAACAAAAGCTTTGCATCAGCAACAAAGTATAGGCTCCTATCTATTTGCAAAGTTTAGTAAAATAAGTATTATAAATAGGTAATGTTGCTGGAGAGAATAAAGTTCTACTTTAAAGTGTTAGCCTTGCCAGAACAAATGTTTTAGTCATTGGTGGATGATCAGGAGCTGATGAACCCAATGTATTTCTGTGGGGACTGTTCATCTTTCCCAGTACAAAATCAGCTTTTTCAGAACTAGTTGTCCCTGGCATTCTCTATTCTTTCCCGAAGGCAGGATTGGCAATTTGGGTATCTGCTTAGAGGATAGACATGACTTTGCCTAAATGGTCATATATTTACGGAATAATTGTCTTCAGAACCTTAAACGTGACCTCTTCAGTAAAGTACAGAATACTCTGCATCCTAAAGTAGCTGTAGAATGATAACGAATGATATTGGCAACATAGGTGTCTGCTTGAATGATAGATATCTTGATGATCTTGGATATTTACGGAATAATTGTTTGCAGAACCTTAAACTTGACCTCAACCATAAGGTGCAGAATACTCTGCATCCTAAATAAGCTGTACACCCTAAATGGGATCACAATTAGTCTGCTAAAGCACTGTTCATCCCAAACAATTGCCGTATACTGTTTTCAGTCTTTATTTTATCTTTGTTGCACTTGCTCCAGCAGCAACTGACTGTGTTAACTCGGGACAAGCTTCCTGATTGTAAACATACTTTCACAGTGGCCATCAGTATGGCTGCTTTTCATCTTCTCGGGAAATGCATGCACAGTGTGACATCACAGGAGAGCAGTCGGAAGAAAAGGACAGGGCATTGTCACTCCATAACAGATAATGGCTGAACCAGAACTTTCCTAACTGGATTATCAGGCATTATTTAAATGTAAACTTTAGATTTAAATGGATTGAAAAGGACTTTTAACATTAAAGTCTAATTAGTCACTTGGCACTTAAAGCGGAACTTCACCCAGAATGGGAAGTTCCACTTGTTTGCATCCTCTCCCCCTTCCACTGCCATATTTGGCACTTTTTGGGTGTTAGGGGGGAGCGGGTACCTGGTTTTGAGAGGTACCCACACCCACTTGTGGTCAGATGCGACACAGTGATCTGAGCCAGAAGTTGCCCCCCCCCTCCTTTCCCCGCAGTCTTCTGGGACAAATCACAGGTCCCAGAAGACTAGGCAGTAGGAAACCGGCTGTGAAACCGAAAGGCTTCACTTCCTGTTTCCCTTACTTGAGATGCCAGCACCTGCACTTGAAGCCGATTGAAGAATTGGCTTGGGTGAGGCTGGATCCCTGCACAGGCAAGTGTCCTTATAGTAAAAGTCAGCAGCTACAGTATTTGTAGCTGCTGACTTCAAATTTTCTGGGGGAAGCCTGGAGCACCTCTTTAAGGAAACACTTCATAAGCCCTAAAAGTCAGATTATCTGACTATCTATATCCTGTAGAGTATGTCCAATTAAAGAATCCATATTTATAAGAACTTACAGTGATCATGTTTAACTTAAAGATGGCCAAAGGCTTTGTAGGGTGCACAAGCACGATTTAATCACTCTCAGGTTAAAACATTTTTAGAGTGAAACAAAATGCTTCATGAACTTGTACACTTAGCTTTCCCTCATCAATAGGAATATGGTAGGGACATCGACTGAAAAATGCATTATTTCATGAAAAACTACCATAGAAATTATTATTCAATCGTTTATTTATTTTTTTCTTTATGGATAAATTTATTTTGTCTACACTTCTACAGCTGTCCATATATTTTTGACAGCTGCCAACAAATTGAGAAAGGTGGGTAAGGCATAGAAAGGACATTGCGTGTCCTGGGCAGCTGTACAAGGCTCTTTAACCTGTCCATTAGTCATTTCACTTTGAGATTGACAACTTGACAGACTGGCTTGTATACATAAACATGAGATCCTCATCCAATCTGCCCAAGAGTGCCATGATTAGGTGACTAATATCTTATGGGCTCCTTAAGGTATAAAATCCCAAAGTTACCTTTAACTTTAGCTGTTATGTTACAAAATTTTTAGCTCATGATCTGAAGATCTATTTTGTCATGTAGCTGTATATTAAACCTACAACATTTAGCAAAATAATTTTCACAATGGAAATGAATTCATTGTTTGTATGTTCACTTGGGCTTTTTCTTCAGTGTGTTTATCAGCAAGGGTAGAATTTTTATATCAGCCAAAATAATGGAGGTATGTTATCAATGTGTAATAGATATGAACGTATGCATAATGATGAACTATATGGCTGTTGTGAATGTTGCTAAGTGGAAAGAAAATATGAATCTGTAAGCAGTATTTTAGAAGTGTATTGCTCTGGAGACATCTTGCTCTGCAGGGGTGGCAGTCTGCAATGACACAGCTTCAAGCAGTTTTCACAGGCAAGAAGCAAAATTAACCCTCTTAGAGGGAAAAAAAAATATTTCGACAGCTTGATCAAAGCTCATTTGTATGTGTATGTGTTCTGTTAATATTCTTGTCATTTAAAGCAAATTGATAACACATTAGATATGCAAACCACACTTATTCTATCACGGGTTTTACCTTGCACACCAAAATAAGAAAACACATAGCTTCTAACTTTCAACATATATATATTTTTAGGATATACTAAAGACTGGTGGCCTCTTATTAGACAATTGTCTTTTAATGTCATTAATTTTTAAATGAGGTAAGTGGACTTAATTCAAATGGCACATGACATTTTCACTGACTGTCTTAATATTTTACCTTGGACAATCACTGAATTCTTTTTATAAATAATTTATTTATATTTTTTACTTTTTCTTTATTTTCTATTACTTAATTGTAATATATATATATATATATATATATATATATATATATATATATATATATATATATATATATCTTTAATTAATAAATCCATCTAAGAATTGTAGGTACAGTTGTCCTTTTTACTTCTAATATCAAGCTCTTGTTGTTTTTCTTACTGCGTGTCTGGAGAATTTTTATCTGTTTTTCAGCAATGGTACACCAGTTCAATGAATGTTGTTTGCACCTGGCTGACTGACCGTATGGATCTACAGCTTCATATTTATCAGCTGAAAACCCTCATTAGGATGGTCAAGGTATGTGTATTTTTTGGTACCCTGCTTCTGTATTATTAGCTTTCTTATTCATTTCCAAATGTCTACTATTTGGAGACCTTTAAATTGTTAATATAAAGGTGATGGTTAGCATCAAAGGTAATGGGTGTTAACAAGGATAAACAAATGCCATGGTAAAATAGAAGGTTTATATTTTGTAAATTTATTTTTTTTACATTTTTTCATGTACATTAATTTAATATTTGATTTAAAAAATACATTGCAGAAATAAATATGGCAAAAATGCCCTAATATACTGCATGAAAATATTTGAATTCCATCAGCTAATTTTTAAGTTTTGCCTTTTTATTTTATTGCAGCATGTTTTAAATAGTTGGTGATGCAGTTTTCAATCACATCTAAAATGCTTCCGTATCTTTTAGTGATGCAAATATATCTTCGCAGCATGTTTTAATGTATTCTGGGATCATTAAACAAAATGCAAATTGATATTGTTCTCATAATTAACTGAAGTAGTTTCTCTTACAATGGGTGTTTATACTGAACAATAAGAGATCACTAAGGTGAGATCACATACCCGGAAAGTATATTTTTATTCCTGTGTATGTGTGTCTTGGACTAATGATAATTATTTCAGTGTGAAATCACAGTGGCTTACCATGAAACAAGATTGAGGGTAGCTTAGGTTAATTTAATATAATTCATTGTTGTTTTTTTTTTTTTTTTATGTGTTTTCTACTCTCAGACCTATTTTAAGAACTTAACATGTACAAAATATTTTTATCTTGAAACAAATAAAAAAGCGCGCAGCATTGTGTTTATGTTTAATTTAAAGCAGACTTTTCAAGGCAATTATAATTTTATATATTTTTAACTTTATTAATATGCATGGAACCTTTTTAGCTTGGAAGTGAGTAGCCAATTTGAATCAGTCATTGAAATATCTTATTATGCAAGGGTTTTGAAACATACAGTATGAACAAATAATAAAGACACCTTGTTTAGTAAACTTAGATCGCATGAGATTATTATTTTTTTTACTTGATGAAACATAAGGCCTTAGTTAAAAAACAAAAAAAAAAAAAATTACCCATGGGCCTTTATTATTAATCTAATGTAGTGGATTCTACAAAAAGAAGTGTGTTATCTTGCTGAGCTGCATAAAAGTCACCTTTTTAGCATTTTACTCAATTTAGGATTTTCCTATTGTTTTTATTACTTTTTAATTACAAATTGTTAGTAGAATCCACAGTGTTCTGCAATGTTAGCTTACGGGCCTCCAATCTATATTTATATTTAAGTAAGGTATTGGGTATTGTTAAAGGCAATTTTAAATTGCATACATCAAATTTCAAATTTGAATGCATACATATTTGTTGCTTGTAAAGGAAAGCTGCCATCTTAAATATGATTTATATTAACTTTGTAAACCTGTGCAACAAGCATGTGGTATGGAATCCACCTATACTACATTGTAATATTACAATTCCATTATAAGATGCATATCAAGGCTTACTGAACCAGGTTAAAATACCCAACCTTTTACTAAACTGGTTTCCAAATATCCAGACTTTGCTATGTATTTAAGGCTATAAGGTTAGTATACATTAAGTTTGGTAAAGGTGGCTATTCATTTTCATATTAAAATCTTTCACATTTGCCAGAAGTAAATATGTATGTTTTTATGGTGTACGAGTATAACCATTTTATTTCAAAAAGACTCTGTTCAATCAAATGCCTCAAGTAATTAGACAATTATTAATCAGATTTTACACCAAGTGTAAAGTTCGCCTTACATGTGCAGCGTAGGCTAATTTACACGGCCCTATCTCAAGTGCAGTGACTTTTGCGATGCACAGATAGGTAGATTTATAGAATGGATGTTGAAAACCAATAATGGATACTATACTGTGAGAAGTACTGTACATGCATGCCCAATTTGGCTCATGTGCAATGCCATTTTCCATAATAGGTATTTAGTATCTGAGCACATGTGTGCCAAAAGTGTCTTCAAAGTCAAGGCAGCCCAATATAATATTGGCAGAAGATAACTGGAATGATGTTGAGAAATAATAATAATGCAGGGGTTCCTTAAAAGGTTTATGTACACCAGTGAATTATTTACTATTACTTTTGAACTCAATTTACTATAACCTACTATGGAGTTTAACTAGCATGTGCAAACTGGGTATGTGGAATGTAGAAGACATTAGTGTGAATACACAGTTTAGGGTATAAAGCCCCCTGCTGATCCCTGCTGAGCAGACAGATTCCACAGTCCCGCTCTCCTCTATGGGGAAATCATATGGAAACAGACAGCTTGTCTGTTTCCATTTTATCAGATCTGCCAGACGGATCGAAGATAAGACCACCATCCGTCTGTTTTTGGCGAACCGGATCGGATGGTGGTGGCTGCCAGTGCACATGTGTCCGCTGAAATCCGTCGATCCATAGGAGAGACTGGAGGGTCCGATCAGGTCCACCTGAAAAACTGACAGGTGGACCTGATCGGACATCCTGTGTGAAAGGACCCTAAGTCCTGTCGCAATGCCACTAAACAAAAGATAAAGTTGGTGGTTGTTTAATATTTTTGAATACCCAGTCATCTCTGGAAGAAGGGATGTATCTTCATGGTGTCTGGCAGGGACAGTTCATAGGACACCTCATTAATCCTCCTCTTTACAGGAAAAGGGCCCAGGAACTTGGGTGCCAACTTCTTAGAGGGACAGGTTAACTTTAAATTAGAAGAGGAAAGCCATACCTGATCCCCGATTTGCAGATTCAACTCTCCCCTCCTCTTTTGGTCAAAGGCTTTCTTACTGTCCGCCTGGGCCTTGGTTATGGCTTCCTGGAGGATTTGGTTGTTGCGGCTTAGGAAGGTCACTGCGTCCTGGACCGCTGGAACTGAGGACTCTGTAAGAAAATCTGGTAGAAATGTTAAATGGAACCCATAATTGGCGAAAAACGGGGACTGTCCCGTGGTCGAGTGGCTGGCGTTGTTGTACGCGAATTCTGCTAAGGGCAGCAGAGAAACCCAATCATCTTGCACAAATGAAGTGAAACACCTAATATATTGTTCGAGGGTCTGGTTTGTGCGCTCAGTCTGCCCATTAGTTTGAGGGTGGTAAGCTGAGGATAGGGCCAGCTCAATCTTTAGACTATCACACAGTGCCCTCCAAAACCGCGAGGTGAACTGGACTCCCCTGTCCGAGACTATATTCTTGGGTACCCCGTGTAACCTAACGATCTCTCGGATAAAAACACGGGCCGTCTCTGCTGCAGATGGGGTTCCCCTTAGGGGTAGGAAGTGGGCCATCTTTGAGAGTCGGTCAACGACTACAAAGATGGCCGTGTGATCTTCAGAGGGGGGCAGCTCGACTATAAAGTCCATCGTTATCATACGCCAGGGTCGATCAGGTGCAGGTAGAGGCTTGAGTAGGCCCCAGGCCCGGCCCCTAGTAGTCTTGCTTCGGGAGCACACTGGGCATGAACTGACATACTTGGAGCAGAATTCCTTCAGACCAGGCCACCAGAAGGTGCGCTGCACCAAGTCAAGAGTCTTTCGGGCCCCAAAGTGTCCTGCTAGTGGGTGATCGTGGAGGAGGGCCAATACTTTAACCCGGATGGGTTCGGGAACAAACACCTGGCTGTCCTTCCAGAGAAGCCCCTCTCTACGATTTAGTGAAAGTCCTGGGGGAAGGAGCGGGTTCAGGGAGGCCTCCCTGATCTGGGACAGTAAATCCGGCTGTAGTAGAAGGAAGTTGCTTGCAGGGAGGATGGTATCAGGAGGTGTGGAGTCTTTAGGGCAGTCGAACATGCGTGAAAGCGCATCTGGCTTTACATTTTTAGATCCAGGCCGGTAGGTAATGTGGAAGCTGAAACGTGAAAAGAAGAGGGCCCAGCGGGCTTGTCGTGGTTTTAGACGTTTTGCCGTCCTTAAGTACTCAAGATTCTTGTGGTCCGTGTAAATTAGTACAGGGTGGACTGCTCCCTCCAGCAAGTACCTCCATTCCTCCAGCGCTGATTTTATGGCTAGCAGTTCTCGGTCACCGACATCGTAGTTCCTTTCTGCGGGTGAAAGTTTCCGGGAAAAGAAGCCCACAGGGTGCATTAGGTCCTTATTGCCCTGGCGTTGGGAGACCACGGCCCCCACTGCTACCTCAGAGGCATCCACTTCCAGGATGTATGGGAGAGATGGGTCAGGGTGACTGAGGATGGGAGCGGATGTGAATCGCTCCTTGAGTTTCACAAACGCCTCCTGGGCCTCTGGACCCCAATGAAACCGTACATTCTGCCTTGTTAGCTGTGTGATTGGTGAGATGATGGCCGAGAACCCCTTGATGAACTTTCTGTAAAAATTAGCAAATCCGACAAAACGCTGCACACCCTTCTTGTCAGAGGGTGGCGGCCAGTCCAGCACAGCCGTTACCTTCTGCGGGTCCATCTCGATGCCTGCTGGGGAGATCTGAAGACCCAAGAATTGGATGCTCTGCTGCTCGAAGGTGAACTTCTCTGCTTTCGCGTACAATCCGTGCTGACGAAGACGGAGTAAGACTCGGCCCACATGCCCCGATGCTGCTCAAGCGTTCTGGAGAAGATTAGGATGTCATCCAAGTATACAATGACAAAAATGTCCAGGAAGTCCCTGAAGACCTCATTTATGAGGTGCTGGAAAGTAGCCGGGGCATTACAAAGGCCGAAGGGCATAACTAAGTATTCGTAATGCCCAAAACGGGTACGAAATGCAGTCTTCCATTCATCACCTGATCGGATGCGAACCAGGTTATAGGCCCCTCTTAAGTCCAGTTTGGAGAATATGGTGGCCGCTCTTAGTTTTTGAAACAGTTCCGGTATTAAGGGTAAGGGATAGCGATTTTTAATTGTAACTTTATTTAGCTCCCGGTAGTCCACACAGGGTCGGAGTGACTGGTCTTTCTTGGTTACAAAGAATATGCCGGCCCCTGCGGGTGAGGTGGAGTGACGTATAAACCCCTTCTTTAGGTTCTCCGAAATGTAGGCCTTCAGGGCCTCTTGTTCCTTCTCGGAAAGGGGGAAGATACGCCCGAACGGAATCTCGGCCCCCGGCAAAAGTTCTATGGGACAATCATAGGTGCGGTGTGGGGGTAGGGTGTCCGCTCCCCGTTTACTAAAGACGTCTAAGAATTCATGGTATGGTTCCGGTACCGCTTGGATCAGGTCAGTATCAGAGTCCAGACAAAGAAGCGTAGCGGGTTGTACCGGAGCTTCGTGTAAGCAATGTTCCAGGCAGTAGGGGGACTGGAACTTGACCTCCCCTGTGGACCAGCAGATGGTCGGATCGTGTGCCTGCAACCAGGGGATGCCCAGGATCACTGGGAACAGGGGGGACGAGATTACGTCCAAGGTTAACAGTTCCTGGTGGTGGAGAGAAGAGATAGTGAACAGAGGTTGGGTCTCCTGGACAACTTGGCCCGATTTAATGCGGGAACCGTCAGCCAGGAAGACGGATAGTCCGCGGGCCTTCCTCTGAAGAGGAATGTCGTGCCGGCTGGCAAAGGTGGTATCGATGAAACAGCTGCAGGCTCCTGAATCAAGGATGGCGTTGGTGCGAATCGTCCTTCCCAGGAACTGAAAAGACAGGGGTAGAGAGATGTGGGTGGCATGGACTGGTAAGTGAGCAGAGTTGATTGACACAGACGAAAGGCACTTACGCAGCTTGCTCGGGCAACTGTTCACAAAGTGTCCGGGCCCACCACAGTACAGGCACAAATTTAGTTGACGGCGTCGGGCACGTTCCTCCAGAGACAGAGTGGGTCGCATGAGACCAAGCTGCATCGGCTCGCCGGCATCGGGAAGAGGATGGGCAGGGGCCATTGGCTGAGCGGGCATGTAACGGCCAGCCGGTAATGGAGCCCTTGCGGTCATCCAAGCCGGACGGTGGACTTGAGCGGATCTCTCGACTCTGCGTTCCCGGAGCCGACGGTCAATTTGTATGCTCAAAGTTATCAGGCCCTCCAAAGTGTCTGGGGTGCCCACTCGGGCAAGTTCATCCTTTAGGCCTTCGGAGAGGCCCATGCGGAACTGATGCCTTAAAGCCGAGTCATTCCACTGGGTGTCTGCGCTCCATCGTCTAAAGTCTGTCACATAGTCCTCGGCCGTTCTGCGGCCTTGCTGGAGCGCAGATAGAGCAGACTCGGCTGTGGTGGTTAGCTGGGGGTCCTCGTAAAGTTGCGCCATGGCTTCCAGGAAAGACGAGAGGGACTGCGTCAGCATGCTATTTCCCTCCAGCAGGCGATGAGCCCAAATCTGAGGTTCGCCCTGCAGCAGGGAGATTACGAACCCCACTTTGGTGGCCTCTAGGGAGAAGGTTCTGGGTTGAAGAGCAAAGTATAACTGGCAGGCGTTGCGGAAGACACGGAATTTGGAACGATCTCCGGAGAAGCGATCAGGAACAGGTACTCTGGGTTCAGGAGGCAGCATCACCACCGCAGGAGGAGTAGCAGGTGTTGCAGAAGGTTGCGGAGATGTAGGAGCCGCAACATTGGGGTCAGCAAGTTGCTGCACTCGACCTTCCAGTCTGGTATACCCTTCTTGCAGGGATTGCACCGCCTGAGTGAGGGCTGCCAGGTGTGAGCAGAACTCCTTCATGGCAGAGGCTTCTCCCGCAGGCTCAGTCATGGCTGTTCGTACTGTTAGGTACCTGAGTGGTGAGCCTGACTTCGCTGGGAGAGGGCCTCTCTTACGGCTCTGGTTCAGGGCCCACTGGAGTGGAGACAGTGGTCCCGTGAGCACAGCGGGGTAGGAGTGCCTGGAATGGATGCTGTGGGAGACGTAGCTGATCAGTAGCGATCTCCTGGATGTTGAAGCAGCAGAGACTGGCAGGTAGCGGAGCAGGGTCCGGATGTAGGGTGACCCCGAGATGGCGTCAGCAACTCTGGAAGTATGCAGCATGCAGGGAGCAGGCAGAGGGGTCGTCAGGCAGGCCGGGTCTGGATACACTTTGGCAGGCAGGTAAGTGGGCACAGGCAATGGAGAGGTCAGACAGGCAGGAGATCAGCGTTCAGGTATCAGTCCAAAGCAGAGTCAACAGGCCGGAATCAAGGGGATTATGCCACGTCTTATGACTTTGTCAGACTAAATCCAAACCTTCTTGGCAATAGCAGTGAGACATGGCTTCCAAGGGGTAGAGAACCCCGGGCATGCTTAGAGAACCAAGGAAACACTGGACTACCCCTCAAGGGGATTATGCCACGTCTTCCAAGGGGAAGAGAACCCACATTTTCCCTTCACAGTTGCTCTCAAGTATTTGCGGCAGATTGTTATCAGTTGGAGACAATCTCCTCACTGCTTAGACCTCTTGCTGCCCACAGGGCTTACCGGGGAGTCTCTTTTTGGTGAGAATTAGTCATTATTAGACAGGAAAATATTATTTGCTGTTTTAGGCCACAAATACCCAAGGTCACCCTTTAGCTTAAATTAGGCTTTGACATGAGGTTATCCTATTGGAGTTGTTATCCGACGGTATTTTAATGATGTTTTAGGTGATCTGGTTACTGGGCCAGCAGTTTCTACACCCCAAAGGATCACACAGTTGCTTTGGTTTGTAATATACTATGTATATTACAGTATAAATATGAATTGAATGGCCACACCACTGCTCAATAGTCCAGATACAGTTTTATTCAATAAAGTTCAGATGAAAAATCAAAAGGGTAGCCAACATGTTTCGGGGGTCCAAAAACACCCCCTTCATCAAGGTTTGGAATAGAAGACAATATATAGGATTGATAATTAACTGTAACTTGGGTGGTATTTTCACAGCTGTGAGGATCTGCACAAATCTTGTCAGCAGCTGGTTTAGCAGCCTAAATCAGCTGCTGACTTTCTCTGCATTGAACTGAATGAGCAACCTGTCTCACTTGAGCAAATTATTCACAACACAGCACAGAATGTACTCAGAGCTAGGAGACTGCTGGCAGAAGATCAGAAAACAGACCTTCTGTTCAGTAAAGGTAACCCATTATATTTGCCTTTTTTTAGAGGCTGCTGGGACAAAATGATGTTGTAATTATAAAAAAGAAACCCAGGAATGTGAATTTCCCCATTGCGCATCTGATAGTAGACAAAGGACACTTCAGACTAAACGTCCCAAAATAAACTCGGGCTGTTTTGTTTTGTTTGTTTTGCTCTATGTTTTTCTCTTTTTATTGTTTTTGTGTTTTCAAAAACAAAAAAAAATTTGGACATGCCTTACATATAATGTGATGCTCTTTACTTGGTCCTTTTTTAATGTGCAATGCAAGTGTTGATGGTTGACATCTATGCCTTTCAACTCTATAATGTACAAGCACTTTTTTTCTTCCTTGTCAATAAAAAAAAGTTTTGATAAAAAAAAAAAAAAGAAACACAGGAAGTAATAGTGAGCAATTGCTGCTTCCACACTTTCTTACATGACTGAGTTTAGTGGGCTGTGTGGTGAAGGATATGAGTTTACTATTATAGTATTATTACTAATATTACTAGTCCTTGTTTACTATTATACTAGCCAAAGTATGCCTGTTCTGGCTCTGTCATATGTTATATTCTCTGAACCATCCCACTTGGTACACTGCGCTGTACATGAAACGCCTTTTGTTTTTGGTAACGTTCTGGACAGCCCAACTCCATATTCTGTGGTAACGTTCTGGACAGCCCAACTCCATATTCTGTGCTGTAAAATTCATATTTATTACCATACCCCTATCACATTGTGCTGTTTCAGTTATGATTTGGATTGCCCCTTTCCATACACAGTGATGTGACATACTCCAAACTAGTTCAACTCTATACACTTAGCCAGATGTGACATACTTTAGACTGCCCTATTCTATACACATGCAGTTCTTTATATACTCCACAATATGTCACTCTTAAAGTGGAACTTCACTCTCTCAATCAACATTGAATTATGATTAATCTTCATGCTGCTAGCATTAGTGAACAGATAGGAAAATATATCATATTTACTTGTTTTAAACTTTTTTTTTTTTTTTACATTTCTTCAGTTACTTCCTGGTTTCTTGCCTAGGCAAATTATGTCATACATACCAGGAGTATTCAGGAGAGGAAGAGGGGTTTTCTCAGCTAAGCACACTCTCCTGCATGCATAGTTGATCTAAGGGCAAATGAATTCTAGGAATTTAATTCTACATGGATCATTTGCCCTTATTCAAGATGGACATGACCATAAATACTAGGGGGGTGTTTTTCAAAGTGATTTCTTAACAAAATAAAGCATAGAGATATGGATGGATGAGGGAATTTGCTTTGAATATTAAAAATAAATGAAATAGTGTTTTTGATTTGTGGTGCTCAGATGCAGTGAAGATCCACTTGAAGTCATCAAAAAGAACTTAAAATATAACGCTTTCACTACAAATTACATGTACTGGCACATATGTATACTTTTTGTCTATTCATTGAAGGGAGTGGAATTTGATAGTCTGATCTATTAATTTGATTACAGTTTATAGCGTATAGCACAGTGTTAACCACTTGCTGACCGGCGCACGACGATATACGTCGGCAGAATGGCACGTACAGGCAGGAGGGCGTATATATAAGTCCCTCCTTTAGCCTGTCCGTGCCATCGGGAGCGAGCCGGGAGCGGCGCGGTCCCACGCCGGTCGGGACCCCCGTGAGTCCGGTCGCGGTACCCGCGGGCTCGATCGCCGCGGGGACACCCGCGATCGTCTCACGGGAAGGCTGAACGGGGAGATGCCGAGATAAACAGCATCTCCCCGTTCTGCCTAGCAACTAGTGACGCCGATCTCTGCTCCCTGTGATTGGAGCAGAGATCAGCATTCACTAGCTGACAGCCACGCCCCCCCACAGTAAGAAACACACCCCTAGGCATACTTAACCCTTACACTGCCCCCTTGTGTTTAACCCCTTCACTGCCAGTGTCATTTATACAGGAATCAATGCATTTAAATAGCATTGATTGCGGTATAAATGACAATGGTCCCAAAAATGTGTCAAAAATGTCCGATGTGTCCGCCATAATGTCGCAGTCACAAAAAAAATCGCAGATCGCCGCCATTACTAATAAAAAAAATTATTAATAAAAATGCTATAAAACTATCCCCTATCTTGTAAACGCTATAACTTCTGCGCAAACCGATCAATAATCGCTTATTGCGATTTTTTTTACCAAAAATATTTAGAAGAATACGTATCGGCCTAAACTGAGGAAAAAAAATGTTTGTTTATACATTTTTTGGGGATATTTATTATAGCAAAAAGTAAAAAATAATGCATTTTTTTCAAAATTGTCGCTCTATTTTTGTTTATAGCGCAAAAAATAAAAACCGCAGGGGCGATCAAATACCACCAAAAGAAAGCTCTATTTGTGGGGAAAAAAGGACGTCAATTTTGTTTGGAAGTCACGTCGCACGACCGCGCAATTGTCAGTTAAATCGACGCAGTGCCGAATCGCAAAAAGGGGCCTGGTCCTTTGGCTGCAAATTGGTCCAGTCTGAAAGTGGTTAAACAGAGCTTCACTGCATCTGAGCAAACCAAAAACACTATTTAATTCATTTTTATTATCCAAAGCAGTCTGCCTAATCCATCCCTGTCTCTATGTTTTATTTTGTTGAGAAATCACTTTGAAAAACCCCTCAAGCATTTCTGGCTGTGGCCATCTTGAGTAAGGGCAAATGATTCATGAAGCATTTACTTCCTAGAATGTATCTGCCCTTAGCTCAACCATGCATGCAGGAGAGTGTGCATAGCTTAGAAAGCCCCTCCTCACCTCCTCCCCTCCTGAAGACTCCTGGGATGTATGACATAATTTGCCTAGGCAAGAAAACCAGGAAGGAACTGAAAAAATATAAAAATAACGTTTAAAACAAGTAATTATGATATGCTTTCCTATCTATTTACTAATGCTAGCAGCATGAGGATTACAAATAATAAATGTTGATTGGGAAATTGAAGATCCACATTAGGTGATCAAGTAGAAGCTGATGGTCTTATTTCTAGTCACAATGGGTGTATGGAGCAGTGTTTTTTTACTTTTGGGTGAAGCAGGATAACCCTTCTGGTTATATTGAGGAGGCTGGAAAGGAACTGAAAAGACTTTGACAAGAATACTAGAAATGAACCAGTTCCAGCCCGGCCTATGGCATATTGACACTGGCGGGAACCTCTCGTTGATCTTGGCTGACGTCCTCCGCAGATCGCACGGGGCCATGCGGCGGCACGATCTGATGCCGGCTGCATCCACCGGACACACGCGCTGACTGATCACTGTACCAGCCCGCTGCCAGTACCATGTGACTGCTGTAACCAATCACAGCAGGTCACATGACAGCTGTAAACAATGGATGGGTGTCTTTCAAGCCATCCATTGTATACAATTGTGTTGCTAGCTGTGATTGGTCAGTGTGATTACATGAAACAGACAGGGCTAATCACAGCCCATCTGGACCATGTGATTAGCTTTTATCAATCACAGCTAATCACAACAAAAGAAATCAAATTAATCGATTTCATTCAGTAAAATGCTTGTATATAGCAATGTAATGCACAGATATATGCAAACATAATGTGTAAAATACTGATCACTTCCCCAGAGTAGTACAATGTTAATGTGGTAATAATTATATTGCCCTTGTCAAAGTGTAATAAAAAAATTGTACAAAAAATAACTATAATAAAAAAACAAAAAAATGAATTTGAAACTTTTTTTCATACTGTCATCAGTCAGTGTCCCGGATCACCGCCACAGTAGTTATATGATTATGCTGTACTGCACTGGTGACAGTATGTACAAAAGAAAAACGTTTTAATTTCGTAATATTCCCAAAAATTATGACAAAAAATGCCAACTTCAAAGAACTCGCCAAGCCTCTTACTAAATACCTTGGACTGTCTACTTTCCAAAAATGGGTCTTTTGGGGGATATTTCTACTGTCCTGGCATTTTTGGGACTCAAGAAATGAGATAGGCCGTCAGTACATCAGGATCGATCAATTTTCAGATATATACCATAGCTTGAGGACTCAAACTTGAAAAATTTCGGTCATTTATTTATTTAGCAGAAAATAAAAAACCTAGTGGTGATGAAATACCACCAAAAGAAAGCTCCATTTGTGCGAAACGCAATGATAAAAATTTTGTTTGGGTACAGTGTGGCATGGTCACACAATTGTCTTTCAAAGTGTGGCAGCGCTGAAAGCTGAAATTTGGCCTGGGCAAGAAGGGGGTGGGTATACGTGCCCTGAATTGAAGTGGTTAAAATAAAAATAAATTACAATAAAGGCTCCTTACTTCCATGACAACATTTTGCTTGACCAGAAATAGCTTATTAAATATTTAAAACAAAATCATTAGAACACTGAATAAAATATAGATATTTTCATCAAGCTAAAGAATGCCCCACTGTGTGCTAACTCGGGTCACTCTTGTAACTCAGCGTAATAGAAATGTTAAACAGTTAAAGGCTTGAATAAGGAAACACACCTTGATCTAGTTACATATCCAGATGTCAGGAGACTTACGTTTGCTTATTTGGCAAAACATCAACCATGTGTCTTGCAGCTTCCATAGGTGTCTAAAGATGCATGCATATTGGGGTGATATGCTGACAACAACTAACACCTAGATAGGTAGTGACAAGTGTCACATATACACAAGCTCCATTTAACAACTGAAATTGTTACCATTTAAAGAAAGGCAATTTAACCGTTTTTTGCCCAGCAGCTTACTTTGTTTTCCTTTGAACGGTTGACTGCTTTAAGGTTTATCCTATCAAGTATGACATTTATGCATAAACATTTAGAAACTATAAATTATTTCTCCATAATAAAGTCTAGGATTTTTGGAACTTAGTTTTTGTGTTTAAATATTAAAAAAAAAACATTTTTTCCTCTTTATCTTACTGAATAATACCAAATTAATTAACACGTTGGGTGCAGACTAATTATTGTTTTGTATCGTTGTTTTATTGGGTTTTTACTGTAGCAGTTATTATTACATTTTTGTCAGTTGTCAGTTCTGTCTGTCTTCTGTCCTTGAGGGTAATTCTCATACAGTTTTTGAATTATTTTAATTAACAGACATTAATAAATTAAATATTTTTTTTTTCTCCATTAAGCCAAATGACTGAGCTTACCCCAAAATGCTGTCCTGTTTGTAACCCATAAGGACTGGAGCCTTGTGTGGGTTATACAAGCTCTCTTCATACAAACAAATCAGATATGTGACTGTGCACAAATGCTTTCCATTTTTCTGTCAAAATTCTTGTCACAATGCAAATTACCTGTCTGAGAGGCTTTCAATGATAGTAGACACTCTCCAGCTTCTGTGTAGGAATGTGTTAGAGGCTCTGGATCCAAAGTGGTTGTACTCTTGCAGTGTAGAATATAGGAAGTGGAATACAGGGACTAGAGATAGGCTAAGACCTCTAGGAAGTGCTTTGCACAAAATCGAAGAAATTCAGAAGAGCAGAAACCACACCAATGGTTGGGAGTCCAAATATTTCATCATCATCTTTTATTAGAAAGAAATAAACCAAAGCATTTTGAGATTTCATTCCTAAATTAGTTGTTGAAGTCTGCTTTCCCAAATGTATTAATATTTTATGTTTTATTTCACATTTAAAAATATTGCAACTCACAACTATTGGTGGGTGCTTCTTGTTTTTGAGTTTCATGCTTCTAGGCTGCATAAGATGAAGAGGTTCTCTTGAGCTAGAACTAAAAAATGGAATACCACCTGAGATTTGGAGAAGTGGAAAAATGAGGAAGAAGAGCTGGGCCTTTCCATTGTAAACAGAAATATAGGCATATAGTAATAATCCAAAAGTCTAATGGGAGAAACTTCACTGATAAGCTGTATTCTCAGTAAAGGGTTTTATAATGTCCAATTGCAGCCTAAAGCAGTAAACAAGCACCTAAACGTTAAGCAGCCCATAGATGTTTCAGCTTCTTTTATTCAACCAGCGGGTTGAACAAGAAAACTGACCCGATTCCCCCATCCACATATTCAAGTTGTATGGGCTCCTGCTGAGCTATTGTGTATTGATGACCGAGAGCCTTCTCAGCTGTCAGAATACAATGATCTGCTATAGCCAGCGGTGCTGATCAAATGGCATTTATCTGACAGGACGGTTGTACAGAAGTCCATCTACCGATTCTAACCACTGTCCCCATATACTACATGAATGGAAATTTGGCCAGTCCCTCCTGAACCCGCCAAATTTCAATTCATATATAGCTGGCTTTATAAGTAAGGATAATCCTTTGGGGACAGTTTTGTCTTCAGTTTAATTTCACTTACAAGCTTACAGATAAAACACAAAACTTTTGGCTTGGTAGTATTTCTGAAAGCTTGTAAATAGAACAAAGAATGCAATGTCTCTGACTGGCTTTTCTTCACTCCTGAAGTTTAAGTGCTTGTTTACTCTCACTACTCTTTTATGGGAGTAGAGAAGGGATGCTTTCATTAGAGGCTTCTTAGAGGTATATTGTTTTGTGACAAATTCTCTTTAAAAGGACAATTCTCTTTGAAAGGACAATTCTGCTCTGTCGTTGGGGTTGATTTACTAAAGAAGCAGAATATATTGACTTTTCAAAGTGAATTTTCATTTAGCTTAGTGAATGGGGTAAAGCAGAAGATAAATTCACTTTGCAAAGAATACTTAATCATGTGCAAGAATAATTTAAAAAAGAAGATGATTTTTGTTTGTACATAATTGGATAATTTATGTCTGTGCATCTTCACCTCATTCACTTAGCTAAGTGAATTTTCACTTTGCAAAGTGAGCATTCTCTACTCCTTTACTAAATCTGTATTCAGTCTTCATATGCAAATTCTTAAAGCCTATGTAGCTGCAACAAACATGGGCAGGCCATACATGTGTAAGTAGTAAAATTTCAAGACCCTGTGTGGTAAATGAACACCCCATTTGTTGTTGGCTTAGGAGCAATTTAGAAAATACAAACTTTCATTAGTAAATTCTTACTTTATTACTTCACTGAAATATAACTGAAGAGAAGGTATGAGCTTACCAGTCTGTTTTGACTTCACATGGAGCCATCTCTGTTGCTTACATGGGTTTAGTACTTTGACAAACACTTGTATCCACCATAGAGGATAACTGTTTCTTTTCTAAAGTTTACATTTAAACCAAAAATTCTCTCAAAAGATCAATTATGTTCACACAAACACATTTCATAGAGGTGTAACAGAAAATAGCAACAAGTAAGTATTTTATTTATTAAATTGACTTAGACAGTATTGAAGTCAGAAGCTCAGTATGACAATTAGGCAATTACAATTATCACCAAGAGGTCAGCAATGGCAGACTTCAGGTTTTACACAAGGCCCCTTTCACACAACAAGCCCGCTTGGATCCGCCTGTCCATTTTTCAGGGGGATCCGAGTGTGCCATCCATTGACGCCTATGGGCAGGCAGATGTCAGCGTAGATGTGTCCGCTGACACCTGCCAGCCATCTGATCAGCTCAAGACAGATGTATGGCGATACGTCTGCCTTCCGTCTTGGCAGATCAGATGGGATGAGATCTGATGAAAACGGACATGCTGTCCATTTTCATCCAATCTCCCGTTATGGAATCAGCGGGGCTCTGACAGGTCCCTCCCAGCTCAGTGAGCAGAGACGGACCTGTCATCCGCTGGCTCAGCACAGATCAACAGAGCGATCTCCCGCTGAGCTGGCGGACTCAGATAAACGGACCTGCCCTGTGTGGAAGGGGCCTAAGACATTCTTTCTTTGAAGTGTACATGTGGTAAAATAAATGCTAATACAGGGCCAATGGTATGCTATAGCCAGCACCTCCAAACATTGGTGCAGCTTTTGTTCAGGGAGCCCCAAAGGCTGGTTTCATGTACCTGGAAGGAGTCCATGAGATAACAAGGGCAGACTATCATACTGCTCCAGTCAAAACACTCCTGGATATGGAGACAGGGAGGAGTTGTATTTCACTGTTGAGACAGGGTCAAAACACAAACAAGGTCAGCAAATGGCAGGCAGTGCAGTGCCAAATCATTGGGCAGAGACAGAGTCAGAGATTGGCCTAGTAAGTAACTTTCTAACAACAAAGTACTAGTGAGTTCAGCAGGAATTGTAGTCAGTAAAACACACTAGGATCAGTATAGTAACAGTTGACTGGAGAAGAAGTTGCAGACTGGTCAAGGAACCAAGATAGTCAGAATGTAAGATCAGAGGCCACAGAAGTACTGCTGAAGACCGTTCAACACTGAGGCTTGGTACCACTGTGAGCAATATGCTTGCCCTGCACATGCTCATGAACATGCATGTGCCTGTGCAGAGGCACACAGCCACCACCCCATTCTACTTGGACAACCGCGAACACGTGCATGTGCAGATGTTCGAACTAGGTCACAGCTTAACAGATGGACTGATCTTTCTGACAGCTGGGCCATTCTGGTATGCAAGTTTCATCTAGCTCCTGTGGTCAAGAGTCTGTGTAGTTCCCCAGCCTTCTCATTTGCCTCACTATTGGTCCATATTCAGTGAGTTCAGCGGGAATTGCAGTCGGTAAAACAAACTAAGATCAGTATAGGAACAGTTGACCAGAGAAGAAGCTGCATACTATTTAAGGAACAAGCCAGTAACAGGAATCAAGATAGTCAGAATGCAAGATCAGAGGCCACAGAAGTACTGCTGAAGACCGTTCAACACTGAGGCTTGGCACCACTGTGAGCAATATGCATGCATGTAAGCCCTGTACATGTTTATGAACATGCATGTGCCTGTGCAGAGGCACACGGCCACGACACCATTTCTACTTGCTCAACCATGAACACGTGCATGTGCAGATGTTCTAGCTAGGTCACAGCTTAACAGACTGGCTGATCTTTTTGACAGCTGGGCCATTCTGATATGCAAGTTTCATCTAGCTCCTGTGGTCAAGAGTCTGTATGTTTTCCCACCCTTCTCCTATGCCTCACTATCGGTTCATCTTTATAGTAGACAACTACACTGGCAAATTGTAAGGTGTGGAGGGACCATATTTTATAATAGTTTTGTTTGCCTTCCTCTGGATCAACTACGGGTTTAGGGTTCTGAGGATGCAGGTTTTTAATTTATTTAATTTATTTATTTTTTGGCTGAACACAATATACACATCTTTTTTCAGCCTAACCATGTGAATACCAGTGTACCCCATGTTCGAGTCTCCTGGGAGCTAGTTTATATAATGTTTAGAGCTTATTTAAAAGTCAGTTACTGAAGTGACGTAGCAATGAACACACCTATTTATGTAGTGACTTTGCCATCTTCAAAGGTATTCATTATATTTTATTAAAGTAATAAATGAATTATCTTTTATTATGAGGTAACAAAGATTTCATGATGTTTTGTACTGCATTTAAAAAATATAATATAGCTTAAAGACGTACCATATATGAAGCAACTTTTTTTCTTTCCTGTAATGGTTTAAATTCCTTGGAATTCTCAACTTACAAAGCAGTTGATGCCAGTATTTTAAGGCTTTTAAGGGTTAATGTTACAGAATTGTCACCTCATTAAACAAGTCACTAATAAGTTATGCCTGTCAGGAACGTAAATAGGTTATAGTGGTGCCATGTGGAAAGCTGCAAATAAAATTTACAGTTACAGGGAAATTGGTGTGAAGAGAGGATTTTAAAACATCTCCTATACTATCAATGTATCATGTTAATTTTCACCTAATTTAGCCCCAGCCAATATCATTAGCTTCTAATTGTGCTTTAAAACGTGCTAGGAAGTAGGTAATCCAATGAGTCAACCCAATGATCTTCATGTCAATGGCAATTTAATACTGCAAGAACATATATATATCCAATCTAAGTATTTTGTTATTTTGTTGTATGTCAGAATTAATTTTTTTATCTATTTTTGTATGCTGTTTAGAAAACATATCGCGATTTCCGATTGCAAGGTGTCTTGGACTCCACATTAAACAGCAAGACGTATGATACCATTAGGAATCGGTTAACAGTGGAGGAAGCAACGGCTTCCGTTAGCGAAGGAGGCGGGCTTCAAGGAATTACAATGAAGGACAGTGACGAAGAAGATGAAGAGGATGATTAAATATATGAAAATAGAGGCTCAATGGGATGTAGCCACCCCAGGTCCCCAGTGCATGTCTGTTAGCCACATTAGGGAATTTTCTGTCCGCTCCAACTGCCCATAAAAACTCTACCAATACGATTGTCATTCTAGCTGTGTAATTAAAAAAAATACCTGAACGCACTACATTTGGTTCATAGGTTTCCTATCTTCAAATCTATAGGTTCATGAGCAATATAGAGCACCATTGTTTAATACTGTTAATTGATCTATATAGGAAACATGCTAAATATGTCCCTGTTCTAAGCAAAAATATCCAATGCTTCATTCCTGTAATGTATATATGTTGATGGTAAAATTGTTGTGCCTATGAGTGAGTAGTTATGTCATTTTTGTTGCGTGGATGCCACCTGCTCATCATAAACAAAACAAAATCGAAACGCTTTGTTTTCAAAGAAGAGGCTACACCCAACGAGGTTTAACTATGGCAATCCATTCAATTCCGAATTCAGCTCATCCCGAAATCTAAGTTATACTCTTTTACTTGAACATCCTGTTAGTTAACTAGAGGTTACATATCAGCGGATTAGTATTCCAAAAAAAAAACTACAACTGTTCTACTTGTCGTAGATATGAGACATCCGAAAACTGAACAAGCTACTGTTGAAAAAAATATATAAAACAGTTTTATGTTTATGTCTTCACTTTAAATGTTACATTTTGTTTAGGTTTTAATAAAAGTGTATGTAAAAAAACACAAAAAAAAAAAGACAAAAAGACAACTTTAATAACAGACTTAGACTATAAACTGTGTTTATAAGACTATACAATACTTATTTCCGTAGATTGTAACCTTAATTTACATTATTTTGTGTTTCACAATTGTTTTTATATCTGCCATGTACATTGCATTTTGACCAGTAACTGCATGTCAACAGGGTCCCTCAAGAAGCTTTTTATCTGTGTAAAATAGTGGATCCATCTTGCTTTTGCCTTACAAGAGCCTACAGTTGTAAAAGTGTAAGGACTGTGGCTTCTCAATAAATAACTATTCAGATGTCCTAAGAGTGATGTTTTTTTCTTGGTGAGGGTTTGAAAGATTGAAGCAAAAGAATGGCATTTGTGAAATTTTCCTAATATCAGATCATTTTTCCGATGGTGTATAACTGCATATAAAAACAAAATAAAGTAGAGGTGTAACAAATGATGATCAATTACACAATTTTTATCACTGTTTTATTAAAACAAGCCTTTTTTGCCTTGGCTGATATTGCTTTCAGTATGCCCTAAAGCAGGGATGCTTAACCTTTTGAAGAGCAACGGTCACTTAAGTGATTTGGAAACTGGTCAAGGGCTACAATGAAATTAAATGGTTCAGAATTTAATAATTTTTTATTTTGAATAGCATAATGAAGATTTTAAGTAACAATCAGGATCATCATTTTCCATGGGATCAATCCCTGTTGGATGTTTACCCGCTGTTTAATCACAATAGCAGAAAGAAAATGAACCCGATGGGAGCAATTTTGTAAAAGGGGGCCTAAGGCTGCTTTCACACTGATGTTCTGCGATTTACCCTCACGGTGGGTGCAGCGCAGTGCACATGCAGCTTTCTAGTGGGTTAGCTGTGCCTTGCCATTGACTTCTATTATATCTTGCAAGTGTGGTGCACTTTCTGAAAGTACAACAAACCCGCAGGACATACTGTAATAGAATTCTATGGCTCAGTGCAGCTAACCCGCAGGAAAGCCACATTTTCATTGCTCTGCAATTGCGGATCAGTGTACAAGCAGCCTAATAACGTTTTTTTTTTTTTTTAAGTGCTCATATATACCCATTACAAAGCTATGATGTTTAATAAAATAATATGCCCATTTCTAAACTGTGATGTTTAATAAACTGACCATTTATATTTCCGTTTCTGCTGACATCGCTGGCTGTTAGAAAGGTTCCTGTCCTAGGCAGAGTGATACCAAATACACTTCACCTGGGATAGGAGCCAGCTCCATAGAGGAAACATCATCCTTCTGCAGCAGCTTACTTCCCCCCGGTGCCGGTGTCCTGTCAGATTGTGTCCCCCATCGGATACTGTCCGCTGTGTACTGCGCATGTCCCCCCTGTCCACTTGGATGGTGGGGCTTGCACCTCGACTCACGGCGCAGGCGCCGTTCATCTTCGGAGATTTTCAGAATCTCCTTCTGCACCTGCGCAGTACGGGGCGGACACTTTTGGATAGCCGGACTTTTTGTGACAGAACACCGGCTCTATTTACTCTGATGCTCTGGGATTATGGGTCAGCAACCCATGATCTTGGCTTGCTGATCTGCAATCCCAAAGGTTGGAGGTTGTGGGCCACATCAGAGGGCTCCGTGGACAACCGGTTGAGTACCCCTGCTTTAAAGCCCAAATGAAGCCTCCCACTTTTTTATCTTTTTATAGTACTGTACGCTGGCATGTTATAACTTTTGCTTGGAAATGCCTTTTACTCTCAGGAGAAATGCTGCTTGCTCCCCTTCCCTATAGTGTTCTCTTCTGGCAGAGCTGAATTACATCCACACCCCGTAAAACAAATGTTCTCCCACAGATTGATAGAAAAAGGCAGTAGGTGTCACTGACCAAGTGTGAATTACTAAGAGCAGCAGGTCTTTTCTGTTACTAATGACTACGAAATTAAAGAAAAAAGAAGAACCTGTGACCCTTCAAGCTGTTGAACACATAATGTCCCCCTGGATATTTAACAAGCAATAAATAAAAGGTACTTTAGAGAAAATCCCCCACACCCACGCAAACCCAAAAAAAAATTTTCTTATAAAATATCCCACACAAATTAATATATAAAGGTGAAATGTCAAATATCAAAAAATGCTATAGTATGTGTATAGGTTGGCAGCTGCTTTTTATTAAACTTAAAAAAAAGTCTATGGATCAATCCACCAAAAATAAACCATGCTCTCATAACCCCCACAAACAATTAAAGTGTCAAATCATAAATGAACATGCAAACTAAAGAGGTCTATTGAAAAAAAAAAAGTTAAATTAAAATGCTCAGTGCAAAGAAACTCCAAACATAAAAAAAAGATAAAAACAGTGACATCAAAAAAATAAATCGTGCTCCTCCTCTCCACCAGATAGGTAACACAGCACACTCACCAGAGATCTATGACCCTATGCTTTATAGTTCCCCAACTGGCGGTCTCTTTACACCAAACCGTGGAGTTCTGCTCTCTATTGCATCCAGCAGAGAATCCCGTACATATTGATAAATAGATACCAGCATGTTTTTATTGGCCCTCCTGCACCTTTAAGAGACTCTCCTTGATCTGTCTCTTGTGTTTCCAATCACCAGGCAAGAGACAGATCAAGGAGAGTCTCTAAAAGGTGCAGGAGGATTAATAAAAGCATGCTGGTATCCATGTATCAATATGTACGGGATTCTCTGCTGGATGGAATAGAGAGCTGAGCTCCAGGGTTTGGTGTAACAGATCGCCAGTGAGTGCTCTGGTGAGTGCACTTTGTTATCTACCTGGTGGAGAGGAAGAGCACGATTTCTTTCTTTGATGCTTCTCCTTCTTAGTGCTTATCACACCACTCCCGTGTGTGCAAATACCCATCGGATTCTGTGGACCCCTTCAATTAAAAAGTGAGTCTATTATCACTCTCTTTAGTAAATGGGGATTCTTCACTCTCCACCTCCTTCTCTCCCACAGACTAGTCAGATGGTATGCTAGCCACTTATTGCAACACCCGGATATCGAAATCCTTATTTTGCTCCTCCTCTCCAGTATTACCACTATAAATGAAACAGAGGAATTCAACTTAGTATAATCCTGTTTTATTCAAAAATACTTCATAATATCCAATAATATCCATAATCCATAATAATATCCATAATATCAAATATCCAATATATAATTTTTTATTTTTTTTTATTTTTCTTTGTCCCATTACTGGTACATATGCAGGCAATATATGGTTCGAATTCTTAATTTACTTTCTTTCGAAAATTAAGAAATTTTGTGATCCAATAGTGCCACCATTGATTTCGAAATTCGACCAACCAAGCCTTCAATTTCACCTCATGTTGCTACAGAAAATAATTTTCCTGTCCGGGAATTTTTTTTCCCCCGATTATATTTCTCGCACAATTCTCTCATCATTGATTAGAAATTTGTTAATTTTTCTAAAAATTTCCAACATGCCCCATCACTCAAATTCGATGGCCGACGAAAATCGGCTTTTGCTGCAGCCCTCTAATGGTGCAAAATTTGAATTGGACCCATGTATGGCCAGCTATATGCTCACTGTCTCCTATGTTTCATATTTGACCCTCCCTCCACATTCGGTAGAAGTCATATGTGCCTTATTTTTATAAATACCTGAGATACTTTTGTTATATTTTTTATTTGAAAAAAGTAATAAAAATATTGGAATGTCAAAAAATCCAATATACACCTACATATCCCATATGTACATCAGTCACTGCAAAACCTCTGCAACATCATTTCCAGTGTTTGGAATGCATGCTATGTTCCACAGGCTGCACTAGGAAGTTATACCAGGCTGTGCTAATCTACATATGGCTAATATAACATTTAACTCACATGTGTCAAACACAAGACCCGCGACCGAATTCGGCCCTCCAAGCCATTTCATGTGGCCCTCACACCTCACCTGCAGCTGCAGCACCCCCCTCACGTCCACCCCACCTTGTCTCAGCAGATGGCAGCACAGAGGATGACTGCACTTCTCCCTGAAGCCATGGAGAGGCTCGTCTTTGTCCCTCACCCATCTCAGCAGTCAGCAGAGAGGAGGACATGACTCCTCCTACAGATCCTGCGCATTTCTTTGGAACTGCAGAACCACCTCGTCTCCACCTCCCTGGGCTCTGCATTCAGCACATTCCTGCAGCTGATTCTTGCCCCTCTCGGGTCCTCCTCTAGACCCTGCATTTTCTGCTTCCCAGCTCCACCCCAGCTTCTTCCTCGCAGCAGCACAAGACAAGGGGTGTGCATTGTTATTTAAGGTAGGGTGGGGAACTCTTGGCATCTGATGGTGGGGGGCTTGCTATGGACATCTAGTCTTACAGATACAACTGGTCCTTTGAGGGCAACTATAATGCTGATGTGCCCCACAATGGAATTGAGTTTGACACCCCTGATCTAACTGGTCTGTAGGAGAAAATGAGGTGGAGAGAGGAATCCCCATTTACGAAAGAGAGCGCTAATGGACCCACTTATTAATTTAGGGATGTCCTGTTTTATACACGGGGTGGTGTGGTACGTACTAAGGAGGAGAAGTGTAGCACAAATAAGGAAGAAGACAGAAGGGACATCTCTCATTTTGCATTAAGATTTTATGTCACATGGACTTTTGAATGTAATATTGGGGGAGATGCACTGTAGTGCTAGCATTGGAATACAGAGCACGCATTACTGTTAGCTAGGTCTTTTCTGGTGCTTATTAGACTACACAGCCATGTTACTGGAATTTGAAGGTAAGACGATATACATGGAAACTGCTAGTACAATGGGGTTGATTACTTAATGAATTTGTAATGTTCACTTTGCCAGGTGAATATCCATTAAGCTTATTAAATAGGATAAAGCTGTGTTTTTTTTTATCTAGTCAACCAATTGTGTGCTGGCAATCAACTGCAGTGTCCGTCTGACTGCATATATATTTCTTGCTTGTAGAAAGCTAAATCAGCAGCATCTGTTGAAATCAGGCACCTACATACACTGAGCAAAATTAAAAAAACGCATAACTTTTGTGTTTACCCCTATTTTTCAAGGGGACACCCAGATCCTGGCCCCCATGTGAATTGGTAAGGGAGACATTGTACCAATTCACCTAAAAGTGTCAAAAATAGAAAAAAAGACAGGAGACACTTTGGGACAGAAAAAGAAATAAAAACATAACAGCTCCGCCTCCATGGGAGGCTCCCGGCGAGTGACGCTTCTTCTTGGTGACAGCTGTTATACAGCTGAGGGCAGGGCCACCCGGTGACGTAAACGGGTGACCCCGCCTTCCTTTGATGTCACGAGGCATATAACAGCATACTATAGACACACCCCAGGCACGATATTTAAAGGAATATTTCATTTTTATTGTTTCATTTTTGTTTTATTGTTGCATTGATACCCGGATCTCCAAACACTTTGCATGGCAATAACTTGCATATAAGCCTTTAAAATGAGCACTTTTGATTTTTCATGTTCGTGTCCTATAGACTTTAATGTGTTCATGTGTTCATCCAAATTATTTGCCTGTTCACAAGTTCTGGTGCGAACCGAACCGGGGGGGTGTTCGGCTCATCCTTAGTGAGCAGGTTCCTGCTACTTATGTCGATTTAGCCGACCAGTTGGTCCATGGGCTACAGTATATTTGTGATACAGCTATGGATGCAGCTCATGTGCTGTCCAAGCTTTCTGTTTCAGCGGTGGTGATTAGACGTGTGCTGTGGCTTAAGAATTGGTCGGCAGACCAAGCCACTAAGAAAGCTCTCATTGATCTGCCCTTTCAAGGTGACCGCCTGTTTGGGGCTACTCTGGATGACATCATTAAGGGTGTCACAGGGGGGAAGAGTACCTTTCTGCCTCAATCTAGAGCCTCGTCGCAGACCATTCTCAGCCCATAAGAAATTATTTCGGGCTCCCGGGACTTCATAAAGGAAACAGTCTCTCAAGTCTTCCCCAGAAAGTTCCACGCAATCTTGGTCTGGTAAGCCTAGAGCAGGCTTCTCCGGATCAACTGACAAGACTTCTTCAGCAAAATGGTCTGTCCTCACCGATGGCTGGGGTGGGGGGACATCTTCGCTGGTTTCCAGATTCATGGACCTTCTTTGTGAGCGTCAAGGGGGTCCACGAATTAAACCTTTTGGGAGTACCAAAGAAGAGGGACAGAGTTCATCCACATTGGGGGGCCCTGTGTCTGCTTGTATGGGCAAAATTCCTGTAAAGTTTCGGGTGACATCCGAACTACCCAAAGTCTCCTCTTTCCCCGTCCAGGAAATTGAATTACTTGGGTAAGACTTTGGATTTAATACTGACCAGGGTAGTCTTTTTTCTACTCAAACTTCTGCTTCTTCAGCATGTTTGGTTCAACAGGAAGTTACCAAGACTCATGACAATTTCAGGAGGAGGACCAGTGCTCCCAAGGGCTAATTTACCATCCTGCTTTACTGTTGCTGGTTTTAATGGTCCGGCCATTGAAAGCCAGGTTCTGAGAGATAGAGGTTTGTCGGGATTAGTGATCCCTACTATGGTGAAGGTGGAGAAGTCGACTTCTAGTAAGATATACCATCGTATGTGGAAAGCGTACATTTCTTGGTGTGAGACGATTGGTGCTCATCCTAGCTTCTTTTCAATAGGTCGGATCTTGGCCTTCCTACAATGGGGCGTTTAGCAGAGGTTGGCCTTGAGTACCACCAAGGGCCAGTAGTCTGCCTTAGAAATCATCTTCCCTAGCCACTCACTCTTTAGTTAGTACCTTCATTCAAGGAGTCCGGCATGTGGCTCCGCCTGTACGGTCTCTTTTTCTGCCATGGGATTTAAACTTAGTACTATCCGTTCACCAGAAACCTCCATTCGAGAATATTTGGGAGATTACCTTACCTATGTCGTCCCAGAAGGTAGCATTCTTGTTGGCTATTACTTGGTCCACGAGGTTTAGGAATTGGCGGCATTATCCTGTCGTAGTTCCTATTTAGTACTCCATATGGATAAAGTGGTTCTTCATCCATGTCTGTCATTTCTGCCCAAGGTTGTCTCTGACTTCCATTTCAATGAGGACATTGTATTGCCATCCTTGTGTCCCAAGCCGGCTCATCCCAAGAAATTTGCTTTGCATACCTTGGATGTGGTTCATGCGATTCGGGTGTATCTGGCAGCCACTGAGTCCTTCCAGAGGTCAGACTCACTTTTTTTGGATACACAGGGACCAAGGAAAGGGCTGGACGCTTCCTCGGCTACTATATCCAGATGGATCAGACAGATTGTGACTCAGACCTATTCTATTAAGGGTTGGGTTCCTCCTTTTCCTTTCACGGCGCATTCTGCTCATGTGCTTAGTACTTCTTGGGCCTTCCGCCATCAAGCGTCAATATCACATGTTTGCAAGGCGACCACTTGGTCGTTGGGGCATACCTTCACTAAATTCTATAAAGTAGATATTTTGGCATCTGCGGATGCGTCTTTTGGCCGCAAGGTTTGGCAGGCTGCTGTTTAAAGAGGGGGGTTCCCTCTTGAGGGGTGTTTTTTTTTTTTTGTTATTTTAGATGTGGCTCCTGTGACCCGGATAAGGCTCCTGTGTCCTGGGTATGGCTCTTATAGGTAGCCTTGGGATATTTTCCCCATCCCTCATCTTTCTTTGGCACTGCTTTTGGATGTCCCAATGGTCAAGATTAAGAAGGCGCTGTGTCCTTCGATGAATTTGGAGAAATGGATTTTACGGTGAGTACAAAAATCCAATTTTTCTGCAGGTTATTATGCAAACAACAATAAACTGTAGTGCAAAACAATATATAACTCTAATAAGTCCATACAAATATTCAATATAAGTGAAGTGTAAAGCCACCACTCTTGTGCTCTAATGCCCCTCTAAATGACATTAGAAATACCTCACCAAGGTATTATCCTTTTCAAATGAAGAAGGTCAAAGAGCGCCTCAATTATCAGAACTAAAAACTCTGCACCTTCTATGCATCAGATGTCTTCTTCTTTCACATTGTTTTTATTAAAAGAATAAAACAGAATATATAGACAATCAATAGTCGTTAAATTTGTGATTAAAATACAGCCCAAATAAATGCTCCTCCTACTAGCATAGTAGATAATTCCACAACACAGAAGACTCCACTTGCCGGCACAGCCGGTCAAAGGTATATAGAGCAGAGAACATCAGGTACAAAACCCCTTGAGTACCGAAAAAATGACCAACGTGTGAACAAACCCAAATACAGTTTGGCCAAATAGTATAGCCAAGAAGGGCCATGAGAATAGTAATTAGCGAAAGCAAAGCCAGTTGCAATCCTAACCCGTAATGTGTAAAAAAAAAAAATGGGGAGGCTTAACTATCAGCTGATAGTCATTCACCATCAGATAAAAGGGATAAAGGACGCTGGGGGTCGATACTTATTCCTTAAAGGTATGATCGGAGGGATTAGGGTAACCTTGGCCTCTTTTTATGCGCCTAATGTGCAACAGGACATCTTTCTTAGAAACACACTGGATAAACTATTAGAATTTTCAGAGGGCCAATTGATCATGGGGGGGGGGGGGGGGGGCCTTAATCCTCCTTAGATACTTCAACTGGCTTCTTGTCGGCTTTACCTAGCCTACGTAAGCATATTTCTCAATCACGTTATGGAGCAAGATTATTGGTTGTGTGGCGCCATCTTCATGGGGGGGTAGATTACTAATTTTTTTCCTCACCACATAACTCATATTTTTGCATTGATTTCTTTTTCATTCCTCATAGCCAATTACATTCGGTTGTCGAAGCTACTATTGGGTTAATCACCTGGTTGGACCATGCACCAATCTTCCTGAAATCGAACATCTTAGATACTCCACACTCTTGTCCTGCAATGTGGAAACTCAATTAAAGCCTCCTGCAGGACCCTGCTGTTTTGGCGTATGTCCTTAGGGAAGTGACATGGTTCTTCCAGGCCAATGATACTCCCGAATGTGCCCCTGGGATTATCTGGGAGGCCCACAAAGTGGTAATCCGAGGAGTCCAGATTAAACATGATGCTCGGATTAAACGCAAGAGGGACACAAAGTAAGCATCTTTGCTAACAGATATATATAGATTAGAATCACTTCATAAACATGCTCCCACTCCGGATGTAGAGAAAGACCTTTTGATCCCCCATAGACAGGTTACTGACCTCCTTCTAAATAAAGCCAAAATGGCAATACAGGTGGGACGTAAACATGCCTACGAGTTTGGTAACAAATGTGGCAAACTACTTGCTAGAGCTTTGCGGGAGCAACAATCGATAACTTATGTTCCACTGATCCTTAGTGCCGACGGGGAAAAATGTACATTACCTAGACAAATAGCCCAGTCATTTTGTGATTTTTATTCCTCTTTTTATAATCTGCAACGAGACTCCCTCTGCTCAGTCTGCGGTGCACGACTGCCTGGCATCTTCTGGAATGCCTGGTCTTACGTCTATCTCACAGCAGGAATTGGAATCATCAATTACAGTAGAGGAACTACAGGTTGCGGTGGGTTCGGCAAAGATGGGTAAAGCTCCTGGCCCAGATGGTTTTACAGTTCAATACAATAAACTTATTTTGCCCACCTTGGGGCCCTATCTTGGTAGCCTCCCTGGCGGTATGATTATGTCAGATTTTTGCATCTCAAAGCGGTACAATTATTTTGCATAGAAATTTGGCGTTTTATATTGTAGGCCTGTAATTCTTAGCAATAACACACTTAAATCTGTCCACCAAGAGTCTAGTAGATATCCCGAGTATGATGAAGTTTGAAACACAAAATAATAAATTATAATATAATAAATAAATATAAATAATTATAAAAAATAATAATATAATAATAATAAAATGGATTTCCCCGCGATTCACTATCGCTCAATTCTGCAAATGTTCTAATTTACTATCGCTGTTTTCTAGATGGTCTAAAACCACTTTTGACGAAAAGGGACACTTTTTGGTTGCTATGGACAATCTCAAGTTTCCAGGCAGAAAGAACAGTATATATAATCTAAAACTGCATGCAGGGCATTGGGCAAAGCACTGGAGAAAAAAACGGGATGTGAAATAATTTCATACAGTAATGTAATCTGTAAGATTACAGTGTACTGTATGTGTTATGATTTTTCACTTTTTTGAATTTGTCGCCGGCAGGGAACTGAGACCGACACAGAGAGGCTTCGGGCGGAGGACAGAGCCCACGGACAGAGTCCACGGACACAGCGGGGGGACATCGCAGGATCCTGGGGACAAGGTAAGTATACCGCACCAGGATCCTGCAATGCAATCCCTGTGGCTCGGGGTTACCGCTAATGGTACTGAAATTTAACCCCGAGCCCCACTCGGGAAAACCGCCAGGGAGGTTAAGATGTTTAATGGTCTGGGTGATTAGATTTCTTTTCATACAGAATCTTTAAAAGCCCTTATTTCAGTTATACCTAAAGAAGGTAAAGACCCTACGCAATGTGGGAGTTATAGGCCAATCTCCCTCTTACATGCTGACTTGAAACTTTTTGCCAAGATTCTTGCGACGTGACTGCAACAACAACTGCCATATCTGATCCATCTTGACCAAGTGGGGTTTGTCCCTATGCGGGAAGCATGGGACAACACTATTAAGGCTTTTAATTTAATTCCATATCCATGTCCATAATAGGGGTGGTAGTGACACAGCCCTGAATGATCCACAATGGCTCAAAAGTGATATGGTCCAGAAATATTTAGACAGAATAAAGGTGGATAAAGCACCTGGACCTGATGGCATCCACCCATGGATCCTAAAAGAATTGAGTTCTCTAATTTCAAAGCCATTGTATTTATATGGACTCATTAATGACAGGAATAGTACCACTGGAAACGTGGTGCCTATATTTAAAAAGGAAACAAAGTTTTTACCAAGTAACTATAGACCTGTTAGTTTAACTTCTTTAGTTGGGAAGATACTGGAGCGTTTAATAAAAGACCACATAAATAAATTCTTGCTGGAAAAAAACATTTTAAGCAACAGACAGCATGGATTCATGAAAGACAGAAGTTGTCAGACAAACCTGATTTTTTTTTATGAGGAGGTAAGTAAAACCTTGGACAGAGGGATGGCGGTGGAAGGGGAATACTTGGATTTTGCAAAAGCGTTTGATACAGTTCCCCACACATGGCTCATGTGTAAGGTAAGGTCTACAGGCCTGGAAATACCAGTTTGATAGAAATAGGATAGAAAACTTGCTAAATTACAGAATTCAGAGAGTAGTTGTTAATGATTCTTACTCTGAATGGTCTAAGGTTATCAGTGGTGTACCCCAAGGTTCAGTGCTGGGACCCTTACTTTTGAATATCTTTATTAATGATATTGGGTCTGGGATCAAAAGTAACATTTCCGTCTTTGCAGATGACACCAAGCTATGCAGTGGAATAACGTCCTTACAGAATGTCTCCAATTCACAAGCCGACATCAATGCTCTGTCTAATTGGGCGACTATGTGGCAGATGAGGTTTAATGTTGATAAATGTTAAGTTATGCACTTGGGGGCTAAGAATATGCATGCATCATACATACTAGGGGGAGTACACCTGGGGAAATCCGTAGTGGAGAGGATCTGGGGGTTTTGGTAGCTCAATAATAGCATGCAATGCCAAGTTTCGGTTTCGAAAGCGAGCAAAGTCCTTTTTTGTATTAAGACAGATATGGACTCCAGAGAGAGAGATATCATTTTGCCCCTGTTCAAATCATTAGTAAGACCTCATCTGGAATATGCAGTTCAGTTTTGGGCACCAGTTCTCAAAAAGGATATCGGGGAACTGGAGAAAGTGCGGAGAAGTGCAACCAACCTGATAAGAGGCAAGGAGGAGCTCAGCTATGAGGAAAGATTAGAGGAACTGAATTTATTCACTCTTGAGAAGAGGAGAATACGGGGGGATATGATCACTATGTATAAATGTATAAGGGATTCATATAGTGAACTTGGTGTTGAGTTATTCACTTTACAGTCAACACAGAGCACAAGGGGGCACTCTTTACGTCTAGAGAAAAAGAGATTTCATCTCCAAATACGGAAAGGTTTCTTCACAGTAAGAGCTGTGAAAATGTGGAATAGACTCCCTCCAGAGGTGGTTCTGGCTAGCTCAGTAGATTGCTTTAAGAAAGGCCTGGACACTTTCCTAAATGTACATAATATAACGAGGTACTAACATTTATAGGTAAAGTTGATCCAGGGAAAATCCGATTGCCTCTTGGGGGATCAGGAAAGAATTTTCCCCCCGCTGTAGCAAATTGGAGCATGCTCTGTTGGGGTTTTTTGCCTTCCTCTGGATCAACTGTGGGTATAGAATTGGGTATATTGGATTGTATGATATTTTTTATTTTTTTATGGTTGAACTGGATGGACTTGTGTCTTCTTTCAGCCTGACTAACTATGTAACTATGTAATTCATGTGGCCAAATTATCTAAGACCCGTGTGTGTTCCTTGGAACAGATGCAGAGAAGGCCTTTGATCGAGTGAACTGGCAGTTTATATTTTCTGTTTTGCGACATGTAGGGCTGGGAGACAACATGCTTCAGTGGATCTCAAGTATTTATACTTCACCAGCTGCACAGGTTAAGGTAAATGGAGTTTTGTCTTCTCCTTTTATGGTCACTAATGGGACCAGTCAGGGATGCCCATTGTCACCCCTCCTTTTTGCTCTTTCCTTGGAGCCTTTCCTTTGTAGGGTCCGATTACATTCTGACATTCAGGAACTGACGGTTGAAGGAACTCAGCAAAAGGTCTCGGCTTATGCTGATGATATGCTCTTCTCATTGACCAATACGATGGTATCCCAAATCTCTTTTGTGAAATGGAGATTTATGGTTCTTTATATTATTTTACCAGTTAACAACTGCGACATGAATAATGGCTACAGCATTGCTCGATAACTTTGGGAGGGCGTACTATGACGTCCTCCCAGAATCGCGCTCCTGTGCACCCCCTGGGGTGCCAAAGCAGTGCCCAGGATTGCAATATCAGTGCCCCAATCCATGCCATATCAATGCCCAGCAGTGCCATATCAATGCCCAGCAGTGCCCCAGTCCGTGCAATATCAGTGCCCAGCAGTGCCCCAATCTATGCCACATCAGTGCCCAGCAGTGCCATATGAGTGTCCACCTGTGCCATATCAGTGCCCAGCAGTGACATATCAGTGCCCAGCAGTGCCCCAATCTGTGCCATATCAGTGCCCAGCAGTGCCCCAATTCGTGCCATATCAATGCTCAGCAGTGCCATATCAGTGCCCCATCCGTGTCATATCAGTGCCCAGCAGTGCCCCATTCATGCCATATCAGTGCCACATCTGTGCCCCATCAGTGGTCTACAGTGCCACATCATGTGTAAATTATGTCCCTAGAACACCTGACAGTGCTCCCTGTATGTTGGGCCTCTGTATGTGGCAAGGCTGTGAAAAAGTCTCACACATGTGGTATCCCCATACACAGGAGGAGAAGCAGAATGTATTTCCGGGTGTAATTTGTGGTACACTTAAGCCATGTGCCAAAATTGCCAAATTACAACATGAAAAAACTCACCATGCCTCTTACTAAATACCTTGGAATGTCTACGTTCCAAAAAGGGGTCATCTGGGGGGGGGGGGGGGGCTATTTGATATTGACATTTCAGGGCCACAAGAAAGGAGGCTGCAAGTGCATCAGGTGCAATAAATTTTCAGTGATTGGCACCAAAGCTTGCAGACTCTATAACCTTCACAAAGGCCAAATAATATATACTTATTTGGGTTATTTTTACCAAAGATATGTAGCAGTATACATTTTGGCCAAAATGTATGAAGAAAAATTACTCATTTGCTAAATTTTATAACAGAAACAAAATCTTCGGTCTTTTTTTTAATTTATAGCGCAAAAAATAAAAACTGCAGTGGTGATTAAATACCACCAAAAGAAAGCTCTATTTGTGTGAAAAAAAGGACAACAATGTCATATGGGTACAGTGTTGCATGAGTAATTGTCATTCAAAATGTGAGAGCACTAAAAGCTGAAAATTGGTCTGGTTAGGATGGGTGTTTAGATTAATCTCTCCAAGTCAGAGGCTATGGGAGTAGCAGTTCCCAACGTGCAGATGAGGTCACTGAAATTAAGCTATAAATTTAAATGGACGGATCAAGGCTTTAAGGATCTAGGTACTTTTATTCCAGTGGACCATTCATGTACATTTGAGCTTAATTTTTCACCACTTTTACATAAAGTGTGAATCCTTTTGGAGGGGTGGCATAGTGGAGTCCATTCCTGGTTTGGGCGGTGTCATTTTATTAAAATTAACATCTTACCAAAGTTTTTATACTTTTCAATTGTTATACCTATGCTTTTCTTTAAACGGATCCATGCACTCTTGGATTTATTTGGGCACATAAACATCCAAGGATCAGAAGGCCGTTGTTGACCCTCCCTAAGCAATATGATGGGTTGGCTGTTCCTGATATTTTTAAATACTATTAGGCAGCCCTCTTAGGTCATTTGGTTGATTGGTCGGCATGAGAAACTAAAAATCTGGCTGAATTTAGAGCAGGCTCAGAGCAGCTAGTTGCTGCATAGGGCCCCTTGGTGTTTCAATGATCCTGTTAAACCAAGATGGAGACCTAACACACCTTGGTTTCACTCCCAAGAGCAGGAGTATTGGTGTTTGTGTCTATTTGTGGATCATCCTGGGTGCCAGGTCTAGGCACTTTACAATGTGAATGCAATTGTTTACTCTCTTTTTTATGATTTTTAGCGCTACTTTCTTTTAGTATTATACACAATCTAAATATTTCACCTATCTTTGGAAAGTTCAATGTGTAAAATCAAGTTACATTCTTTTGTAGAACCTTGTCTTTGCCCCGAACCAAATATATTAAATGTTGTTGATTACCATCCCACATGGAATAGCTATTCTAATATAAACTTACACTTCTTATATAGATATCTGATGAAATCTCCTTGGTGGGGTTATGATCATTAAATTTGACTTCAGAGAAATTTTAAGATGATAATGATAATATAACAGGAGCAAACATGGGCCTGTGAATGGTAAATATAAATGGGGAGCTTGTGTATTTAGGTCCAAGAGTATATACCTATCTATGATCCCCAACAGATTGAAAAGAGTGATGAATGAATTAATAAACAAATGGACCTAAAAATGCAAAGCTGCATGTTACTATTGCACAAAGAGATTCACATAACCGCATCTGTTGCTTTCCATTTGCTTGCAGGGATACCCCCACCCCTGTGTAAAGCATTAGGCTTTTCTTGTTGCTCCAGTGAGCAAACAGGGTGATAGAGATGCCTATTTAAGGTAAGTATCAGCAGCAGATGTAGCCTCCTATACAATTCTGTCCAGGGCCGGATTAACATAGGGGCTATTGGAGCTGCAGCTCCAGGCCCCTTTCTCAAGATAGGCCCATTTGCCCCCCAAAAAAAAAAAAAAAAAAAAAATTCTAAAAAAAATTCTAAAAAAAAAAAAAAATGATCGACTTTGAGGGCTGTAGCTCAACGATCAGAAGTCATAGAGACCCCACATTTGGGGGGTAAGTAGCTAAAGACCTACTCCAGCATTGGTTAAAATATGGGGCTGCTATCATCTATGGTTCTGGAGATATGGAGTTGCTTGCGCAGTCGATCAGAAGCTACATACAGTGCGGCCAGTATAAATACAAGCTGGCACACTCTGCCGAAGATTGAGAGGATGAACTCACAGTGCTTATAATAATGATTTGCATATTACTTATGATAATTAACCCCTCGCCACCCAGGCCAATTCTGACACTTCTCTCCTACATGTAAAAATCATAATTGTTTTGATAGAAAATTACTCAGAAGCCTCAAGCATTATATATATTGTTTTAGCAGACACCCTATGGAATAAAATGGTGGTCTTTGCAACTTTTTATGTTACACAATATTTGTGCAGCAATTTTTCAAACGTTTTTTTTGGAAAGAAACTGTTTCATTCATAAAAAAAAAAACACTAAAGTTAGCACGATTTTTTTTGTTTACCAAGCGATGCTTTAATTTTTTTACAGGTTACATGTTTAGAGTTACAGAGGAGGTCTAAGGCTAGAATTATTGTTCTCACTCTAACGATCGTGGCATATGTAACCTGTGTGTATCTGGCTCTGATACTAGCCAGTGCCTACCCAGCCACCAACTAGTATCTCTCCCCAACCTGTCCCCACACACCCTCTCACCTGCTGACTTGTGAATGGGGGAATTACTCCCGCAGTGTTATTGTGTTCTTCCAGTGAATACGATGATCAGTGTTGCTAACTATAGCTGGCAGCACTGATTGTTTTGGGGAAAACCTGACAGGCTGGTTGTACTCAAGTCGGTTAATAGGTTGACTTGTGTAAATCCAGGTAGCCCATACATAGATCGACTATGGCTGGTCTCTGCTTAATTGGTGCAATTTCAATCCATGTATGGCCCGCTTAACCACTACACAGTCCCTAAACAGCCTTCCACAAACCTTTACATTTTTCCTTCCCAGATTCCTTCATCCTCCTCTCCTATACATAGTGCCCACTGTCATTTTCTCCACACTTCTCTCCTGTACATACTGCTCCATGTTATACCCTCTACACTTCTCTCCTATACATAGGGCCCGCTGTCATATCCTACACTCTCCTCTCCTGTACATAGTGCCCGCTATTATACACTTCTCTCCTGTACATAGTGCCCACTGTCGTACCCTCCACACTCCTCTCCTGTACATACTGCTCACTGTCATACCCTCCACACTCCTCTGCTGTGTATACTGCCCACTGTCATACTCTTCACACTCCTCTCCTGTACATAGTGCCTTCTGTCATACCCTCCGCACTCCTCTCATGTACATAGTGACCACTGTTAGACTCTCCACATTTCTCTCCCTCACCTGCACATACTTCCCACTTTTATACCATCTATTCTCCTCCCCTATGCCTCTTACCAACAAAAACAGTTCTTTAAAATTATACGGAATATCCTCAATGTTACCAGCTCTAGAATGGGCACACTTTTGTTAGTTAAACTAAAGGAAATCCCAGTCCTCATATTTGTTCTGCCCCATTATTAGTACTTATTTAATTTTGTAATTAATATTGTGATGTATAGAGGAACATAGGGGATGTCAGCTACTCTAAATATAGCACTTGTAAAAAAGTGTCCCTGAAAATATTTTTGAAATGTTGCCAACTATGCGGGTCAGTAGGGGGCCCCATGAGAGGCTCCTGGGTTCCAATGATATTAAAGCGGTAGTAAACTTTTCTAACGTTACTATTTTTCAGAGGCCCTGAGGTAGGTTATGCCATAATGTACAAGTATGCACAGCATATTAGCACATTAGGCACACTTAAATTGTCAGACTGAGCCCTCCAGTGCTGTGCTGTGATCAATCCGGCCCGGGCGCTTCCATCTTCACACGGTCTACCTTCCGGGTTCTGTGCCTTCGGTCACTTGCCTTGACCGGGCTGTGTTGATGTCATTCCCACACATGCTCATGTGCATCCTCTTTCTCTCATCCCCCCTTTCTCTCTCATCCTCTTTCCCTTACCCCTAACACCTCTTTCATCCCCTTTCTCTCTCTCTCTCTCTCTCTCTCTCATCCTCCCTCTCTCTTTAATTTAATTTGTTATAACAAAAAATTGTTTGCATTTTTATTTATTAATTTATTGTTTATAAAAGGCTCCACCAAAATCCTCAGCACCAGGCCCATGATGTTCTTAATCTGGCCCTGATTCTGTCCTGAAAGGGAACAGTACAGGTCTACTTTAGGAAGGCACCCAGAATTCATTATGAGACATGATTCAAAAAGCATATATATGCCAGATAGGGACATTTACAGATGATAACTAAAAATGTCACAGCAATGGCAGATTGACCCCCCTCCTGACCATGCCTGTATAGTTTTTGCACCAATGTCAATTTGCAGAGACTGCAGTGTGGGACCCATGGAGCCCCTTCTCTTGTATCTCAGGTGAGTATTCACTCACAATAATTGTTTTCTTACATATCTATAAATGAGACATTGTTCCCATTCACCCCCAATATAACAAGGCATTCTTCCCACTGACCTCAATGAAATTGGTTATTCTTACCAGTGACCCCTGCTATAATGGAACATTCTTTTTTTTTTTACCCCTAATGTAACTGGACATTCTTCCCACTGAGCCTCAATCTAATGGGGTTTTCTTTGTACGTTGGCTTAAGTTGGAACTATATTGATCACCAATGTAGCAGGACATTATTTTACTTGTGTAACGGGACCCTTCTCCCATTGATCACTAATATAAGGTGGTCCTTCTCCATCAAGAAATCTAAAGGAGCACTGCTATACTAACCACTAGGGATGAGCCGAATGTACTTGTATTCAGTTTAAGGCGGGTTTGGTGAATTGATATTTGTGTGACAAATCCAAACCCCACTGAAGTTAGTGGGGAGCAAAATTATAAAAACCAGTAATGGCCATTTTTTTGACTAATAGACAAGGGATTGTCAAACAAAAAGCATACCGGGAAATTACCTTAACCTACCTGTGAAGTGGCACATCTGTATGATGCATACAACCTACTGCAGCAAAACTGACAATTAAAAAGAAAAAATCACAGTTTAAATTACGGCCACTTTAGTCTGTTTCTCAGCAAAGCAGCTGGGGATTCCCTTCATCCACACCTTATCCTAGATGAGGGTCTGGCATAGATGTTAATGAGGGACAGCGCATAAATGGCACAGAGTTTCCCCTAAAGACACAGACCAAACTCGTATCCTTCATGGGGGTCTGGTATAGATGACAATTGGAATCCATGTGAACCAGATTTCAAAAATGATGTGGGGGTCACATCCCCCCACACACCACCAAATTCTATACCAGACTCTACAGAGACGATTCAGTTTGCATTGTAGCGCTATACAAGATATTCATTCATTCATTCACAGATCAAACATATATATCCCATGCGAAAAAAATAGAAAAAAAACATGTGGTCCACCCAGACCCTTATCTGGGCATGCAGCCTGGCTGACCAGGAAAGGGGGGGGTGAGTGTGCACCACCCTGAACCTTGTCTGGTCACATGCCTTCAGCATGTCGGGAAACCTTGCCAGTGGGATCCCCCCTTGCAAAGCACCTTATCTTCAATCTCCATGAGAACAAGGGCCTTTTATCCACAACCCTGGTCTGGTGGTTGTGGGGGTCTGGAGCTGGGCACTTAGCAAAATTTGGAAGTCCCCTATAAAAAATAATGCCCCCCCCCCCAGATACCTGACCCTATCGGAATATGTAAGGGGTACTTCACAAAAAAAGATGTAAAGAGTAAATAATGGCACCACACTTAATGACAAATCATTTAACAAAAAAAAAATCATCCACAATGTACATCTATTGTCAATCATGTCATCCAGTGATGCAGATTGACATCAATCATGATGAACAACATCATATATAGAAGCTATAGACATTTAACTCCAACCTAACAAGCAAAACTTCTGGTGTTTGGGCAAATGCCCAAATAGCCAAAGTTCCATCTGAACAGACCGAACCTTGAGCTCATCCCTACTAACCATTAATGTTTGGGAAAACTTTTCCACTGACCACCAATGTACAAGTGCATTTTTTAAATGAAAAAATGAACTTGCAATTTTTGCCATAGGTGCCTTGTTTTATGCTCCAGATATGCCACTTTCCTTATACTTTTTTATTATCTCTACATCTGACTAATCATTCATGTTCCATGTGCTGTGGATAAAATATTTTTTTACAGAGGTTCCCAGGGATCTGATTATTATTAAATTACTTCAAGGATTCCTCTGGGTAAACAGGTTGAGAAAGGCTGGGCTAGGGTATTAACTGTCTATAACATAATGGATCTCAATAGATCCAAAGTAGATAGATAGATACTGTCATTTCATAAATAGAGTGACACTGACAGGCTTCTACAACATCATACTGACCAACTCAGAACAGTGTCAAAGTCATTCAGCAGGGACCACACTTCTTTGCCATTGTTCTAGTAATTTGACAATATTTCTGCCACTGCCAGGGACTGTCTTACATTGATAAACTAACTCTGACAGACAAATTGATGCCAACAACTTTAATACATACATACTGACTGTGAGACTGATGACAGACTGCTTGAAAGTGACAGCTACAGACTGACACACAAACTAAACCTGTTACTGAGTGCAGAGACATCTCAGCAGGAGCCATAACTGACATTGGAAAAGGTGAGAACCGTGTTGAACCTAAATCTTCCTTATAACAAAAGACATTAGACATACTCAGGAGAAAGGTGAGACACATAGTAAATTAAAGCGATAACTGATATTACTTTGCATTGAGGATAGCTCATGCTCAGCAGATGGCACTGTTTTATGATAGCTGTGCAGCTATCTTTTCAGGTGTTCACTTGTTTGCTTTCCACCATACTTAAGATCATAGGGGGTTGATTTACTAAAATGGGAGCATGCAAAATCTGGTGCATTTCTCCATAGTAACCAATCAGCTCCCAGGTTTTATTGTCAAAGCATAATTGAACAAGCTGAAGTTCGAAGCTGATTGGCTATCATGCACAGCTGCACCAGATTCTGATTGTACCAGTTTTAGTAAATCTACCCCATGGTGTCAGAACTGATCACATGTGCAGCACCATACAGATCAAACAGAAGCTAAAATGAAAGCTTCCTTGGCTAAAAAGGATAGGAGGGGTTAGTTCTGCTTTAGGGAAGTAGTTGTATGTAGTGCCGGCTCATAATGAGCAGACGCTATTGTTTTTCAAAATGTAGTTGCCTGAAGCTGTAGTTAGGCTAATTCTAAAAGTTCTGGTTTCTGTACCAGTTTCAGCTGGGTTGCACTGGTTTCTCATTGACCGTAGGTGTCGATGTCAAAACCAGTAAGTGTAGAAATGCAGTTCAGCTGGATGTATTGAATGCCACCTATTGCTCGGAAATAGCTCAGTGGGAGTGTTCTTCCTGCTGTGACTTCTGGGAGATGGTATTTAAGGTACCGACGCCATGTTTTAGTTTTTTTTTTCTGGGCGTTTTGTTTTTTTTGCCTGGATGCTCTTGGGGTCCGCTGCCCCGACCTCATGGCCCTCTTGGCCTGGGGTGCACAGCCTATGTATCATGTGCCTCGTGGCCGGATGGCCCGAGGCTATGCAACTGAGAGAGTACCCCTAAAGCAGTCTTGGGGTCTACTGATCCAGGGGTGGTCCTGTGCCATCTCGCCTGCGGAGAGAGGCCAAGAAACTGGAGGATCCAGGGGAGGACTTTTCTGGGAGAGGACCGTGCGCAAGTATCTGGTATCTGTGGAGGAGCCTGGAGACTCAGTTAGAGGACGCAACCCAGATCAACACTCATACAGTATCACCGGTTCGGCTGCAAGAGACTGGTACTGTATGGTAGTTCTTAGAATCTCTCAAGAACTCTCAGTAATGCTTCAATTTAATTAATAAGTCTGTGGCAGAGACTTTGTCGAGCACCCCACCGGCTGCTAGGTCAAGTGAGAGAGGCCTATCCGGTCTTTGCTGGATCCAGTCAGTGAAGCTGTTTGTCCTCTGGATCTGAAGAATACCTTTAACCCGCAATTATCAGGTGCCTGAACTCACCCTTAACCCTCTGACCCTCCATTGAAATACTTTGCCTTTATTTCAAATAAATAAGTGGAAAAAAGGACTAAGTGTTGGAAATTCCCATTCTTTGGGCCACTTTCCACGGGACCCTTAAGACGGAGACGCAAGCAGGTGAGGTAACGGTAAGCCCAAATCAAACCAGCAGCTCCTTCGGGGGTTAGTGCTACATGTAATTTTTAGAAAAATCTTTTAGAAAAAACTGAAAGGGATTTTCATTTTAACAGAAGTTATCGACAAAAGTTTAACAGAGATTAGCAGAAGTCATCAAGTCATAAATAGACAGTTAATTTTGTAATTTTTGGGATGCTGGGGTGGATTTACTAAAGGCAAATAGACTGTGCATTTCCCAAAGTGCAGTTGCACTCCACAAGTGCAGTTGCTCCAGAGCTTAGTAAATGAGGTAAACCTCCACTTCCCAAAGAATACCCAATCACGTGCAAGAAAAATTAGAAAAGCAGCATTTTTGCTTTCACATTATTGAATGATGGAAGTCAGCACAGCTTCTGCCCATTTACTAAACTCTGGAGCAACTGCAAACTTTGCAAAGTGCACCGTCTAATTTCCTTTAGTAAATCAACCCCAAACTCTCTTGCTACTATTATTAAAGTGATGCTGGTGCTGCCCCCCCCCCCTCCACAAAGTATAAAACTGCAATCAACCTGTACACGGATACTGTATGTGCTGTTTTTTTTATTCTACCTTGACATACACTTTAAACAAGCCTCTATAAATGTATTCAACATGAGGTCTTGTACTCTGGTGGATAAATAGCTGACCGTGTATTAATGTTGAGTCCAAAGTCCTATATACCAGACATAGTACTCCTCTGATACTTCTGAGGTAATCTACACATTATACCTGGTGAAACCAAATTATTTTGCTGAGGAAGGTTTTCATAGCAACTTATTATTTTTAGTGTTTTTATTTCTAAACACTCAAATTCACGAGACCCAGATTTGGATCATGGCAACAGGCTTGGCCAAGTGTTGATGTATTTGCAAGATCCTTTTGTTTCGTTTAATTAGGCATAGCCTGGCGTATGTGGCGATTGCATTAATTGGTATGATTAACTGGTACTAAGAGCCAACATGATTCAAGGGTACAAAGAAAGCTCAGTTGTTCTAGAAAGAAGCATTAAAAAAAAAGCACTGCCCGTCAAAGAGTATCTGTGAATTTTTCCAAGAGTCCCTGGGAATCCACTTCAACCATCTCCAAGCAGGCAGTGTGACCTGGTAATTCAAAATGAAAGCGATGTTAACGAGACATTTTGTCGGTTATCTGATTAACTTGAAACTGATTACTATTTATGCTTGGCAAAACAACTTATAAATAATGGCCAACATCCAGAAATACTCTAAGGCTGTGATTACCAACAAGTGGGTAAAAATGCACTTTCATGGCACAGCAATAGGCTGTACCAAGGGAATTTACAGGGAAAATATGGGACATTTGTGGCAGGGAGGGAGAATGTTATTAAAGATATATTAAAGAAGAACATTAAAATTATATGTAAACTCAATCTCTAAAATCTCATGCCAACCTTAACATGTTAATGTAATTTTCAATATTTTTTAAATCTACAGCTTTTATTAAAGTATTGTACAAAAGTCTACAGAGAAATATAATACAAAAAATGTGTGACTTATTAATCTAAAATATAGATGGATAAATAGAAAGGTAGATACATGCATATATACAGTGTGATAGATAGATAGATAGATAGATAGATAGATAGATAGATAGATAGATAGATAGATAGATAGATAGATAGATAGATAGATAGATAGATAGATAGATAGATAGAGAGGTTGGATAACACTATGGAAAGAACAAAATTGTTACCTAATATGGTGTTGAACCGCCTTTGGCATCAAAGATGGCCTGAATTCTCCTGGAAATTGACAAATATAAGTCTCAGATGGTGGATAATGTAATCTGATACCACTCTTCATGTCCAAAATCCAGTTCACAATCCTTCGCAATGTCATTTTGTCTCTCTCGATCAGTTGACCATGTTGACTGTGCTTATGCTTATCAGACAACTTTTTCCCAGAAACTGTATATTCCATCATAACCTTTGATACTGTACCACACGACACCGCAAATAAATTGGCAACTTCAGTCACAGAGGCACCAGCTATGTGGCACCTACAATTTGCCCTCTTTGAACCTCTGGCATGACTCCATATTACTAGCAGCGCACGCAGTGAATGACAAAAGTGAGGCTTGTCACTTTCACACCTGAAAATCATGTTGTTTTTTCATATTTTTGTCCAACCCCTGTGTGTGTGTATATATATATATATATATATATATATATATATATAGAGAGAGAGAGAGTTGTGCTCATAAGTTTACATACCCTGGCAGAATTTATGATTTCTTGCCCATTTTTCAGAGAATATGAATGATACCACAAAAACATTTCTTTCACTCATGGTTAGTGTTTTGGTGAAGCCATTTATTATGAATCAACTGTGTTTACTCTTTTTAGATCATAATGGCAACAGAAACTACCCAAATGACCCTGATCAAAAGTTTACATGCCCCAGTTCTTAATACCGTGTATTGCCCCATTTAACATCAATGACAGCTTGAAGTCTTTTGTGGTATTTATGGATTAGGCTCTATATCTTCTCAGATAAAAAATCTGCCCATTCCTCTTGGAAAAAAGCCTCCAGTTTCTGTAAATTCATGGGCTGTCTTGCATGAACTGCACTTTTAAGATCTCCACAGAGTGGCTCAATGAAATTGAGGTCAGGATCCTGAGATGGACACTCCAGAACCTCCACTTTATTCTGCTGTAGCCAATGACAGGTCGACTTGGCCTTGTGTTTTGGATCCTAGTCATGTTGGAATGTCCAAGTACGTCCCATGCGCAGCTTCCTGGCTGATGAATGCAAATGTTCCTCCAGTATTTTTTGATAACATACTGCATTCATCTTGACAACAAATAAGAACTATATATATATATATATATATATATATATATATATATATATATATATATATATATATATGCAGGTGCATCTTATAAAATTAGAATATCAACAAAAAGTTCATGTATTTCAGTAATTCTATTCAAAAAGTGAAACTGCGTTATACACAGAGTGATATATTTCAAGCATTTCTTACTTTTAATTTTGATGATTATGGCTTACAGCTACTGAAAACCCCAAATTCTGTATTTTAGAAAATTTGAATATTACATAAAACCAAAAAAAAAAGATTTTTAATACAGAAATGTTGGTTGACTGAAAAGTATGTCCATGTACAGTACCGTATGCACTCAATACTTGATCAGGGCTCCTTTTGCATGAATTACTGCATCAGTGCAGCATGGCATGGAGGCGATCAGGCTGTGGCACTGCTGAGGTGTTATGGAAGCCCAAGTTGCATTGATAAAGGCCTTTAGCTCATCTGCATTGTTGGGCCTGGTGTCTCTCATCTTCCTCTTGACAATACCCCACAGATTCCCTATGGGGTTTAGGTCAGGTGAGTTTGCTGGCCAATCAAGCACAGTGATACTATGATCATTAAACCAGGTATTGGTACTTTTGGCAGCTGGAAAACAAAATCAGCATCTCCATAAAGCTGGTCAGCAGAGAGAACCATGAAGTGCTCCAGAATTTCCTGGTAGAGGGCTGTGTTGACTTTGGACTTGATAAAACACAGTGGACAAAACCAGCAGATGACAAGGATGTAGCATTTTGTTTGGAAATCAAGGTCCCAGAGTCTGGAGGAAGAGTGGAGAGGCACAGAATCCAAGTTGCATAAGGTGCAGTGTAAATTTTTGGCAAACCGACCAGCTGACCAGGGCACACCTCAGGTCTGTTTTATGTTGTGAGTCTTGTGGCGTCTTATGTGGTTCCATATCTGTCTCGGTTGAAGGCTCTGACTATATATATAAAGTATCTATCCATCTATCTATCTATATATGTATCTATATATCTACTATACTTATGTAGTGTGAGTCAAACACAACAAGAAAAACAAATTAGTTGCATGCAGCTAATATGCAGATCAAAAGATTACCATTAATACATGCACACGGCAAATATTGGAGAATAAAGAAACACTTAAGAAGATTAAGTCTATGGCAGTAACACAAAATAAGATTTTGATTGCTTTGTGACATTGTTTTGAAGGCTGCATAAAAGCATTATAAGCTAGACGGCCAAAACTATTATTTTTGAGACAGGGCTGAAATCTGCTAACAGGAAAAACGCGTGATGCCCACTACAGGGAAAATTGATGAAAAGTGGCATTCTGTGAGAGTGTATTTCTGTATTACATTTTGGCATTGCATTTCTCTGTTTACATTTGTGTATTTGCCCTACAATTCCATAATGTTTGACTTTGAATGAAATGGCTATTCCTAGGCCATGAAAGAACTATAAATGGGATTAGATTTTATTAAGGGAAGACTTTTCTCTGAAATGTCATTATATTTTACAATATTTGTCACTGTGATCAACATTTGAATTTAAATATGCAAGTGAAAATCACTTTCTTGTTAACCTATAGTCTCCTCATTCTGCTTTTTATAATTCCTTTACTGCTTTAAATATCCTTTCCCAAAACAAGATTTTATTGTCATGTACTAATAGAGAGATCAGCACTAGAAGACCATGGAATTTTCCACCTCCTAAAACCTCTACCCAACGGGAACGCATAAAACATTTAAAACCAGATTGAGATTCAAATGAAAAAATGTTTTGGCTGTAATTCTGCTTAAAAACAAAAATGTCTGAATTGTTGATAAATTATGCAAATGTGCTAAAGTACCATAATCCTACTAATTTTTCCTATAATGTGAGAGGTTTTAAGAAAAGCCCCAGGCTGAGTAGGTTGCTTTTTGCCTAAGCACTGACTCAAGATATTCAAGGGAGATTTCAAAGCTTTCTCAGAAGCTGAGAAATAGGCTCCTCCTAACGTGCTCTAGGTTTTCATCCAAAACATCTTCCAGCTGGGCACATCTAACAACATTCACTAGAACCTCCCATGTGGTAATATGTCCCATCAGGAAGTCATGCTGGATCACTTGACTTTATGTATTAAGACATTTTACTCACTAATTTATCCTTTAGGTCTTTACTCACAGCTCATGACCACACAATAGATAAGAACAGAGACAGGTTAAACCATAAACCTGATATGAAATCTCAGTTTTGTTCCAAAATACTAGTAGTATATTTAGCTTTTCATTGATCTATGAAGACCATTACACATATCTTACAAGACATTTGGACCATCTGGGTAGGAGAATGCTTGCAGCAATAAATGGGTGGTTCTTATTTTCAGACAGATATATACCACATTGTCAGAACCCTACAAGAACATTGTAATAGTTAGATGTCAAACCATTATTGACCCACATTTTTGCACACAACTTTTGTCAGTGTTCCCTGATGTCTTAATAAAGTTTCACTACCAAAACATTTAAAGTATTGTTATTTTTTGGTATCTGGCCTGACATTAAGCTCTCAGCTGCATGACCATTTATGGAGAACCATTGGGGTGACAACACTTTCATTATAGTCAAAAAGTTTGTGTTGCATGTCTTGGTGATGCTTTCAAGATCCGGAGGTTAGAATCACAGGTTGAACAAAGTTATTGACCTACCTGTATGTATTTATATAACTGCATGTATTTATTTTAAGTGGCCACATCTTCCAAGATATTGATGGACTATTAAACTCAACCAAGGAAATATTTTTTCAGAACAGATAAATCAAGCACTAGAGCTTGGCAAAGGTTTGCTGAACCACCATACCACCGAGAGTTCTCCAGTTTCAGCACAGGGAATTAAACTGTCAAAATATTATTTTGTAAACCTTCAAGTGTTAATGTAAACACGAGTTTGTACCCTAAAGTGGTCTCTGGTACTTCTGGTAATATAATGGATATCTCCCAATAGACTTAATTCCAGAGGATCGAAGCCTCTCTCCCATCATCAAAGTGCCACTTTCATGTCCTCTAACGTATTAAATCATATTTGGAGCAGAGGGAAATATTAAAGTATTTTTCATTTCTTTTGCACATTATCGCGGCATACAGACATTACACATGGGACACCCTTAAATTGTCACTCAGGAGATTCCGTCCATCTGTTGTGCAGCTGCAATTTCGTCTGTCGTGAAGTTGATTTTTCTTTGCGTTGTATGAATAAGACTGCAGATCACTGACATCCTAAGCTATGCTAGCAAAATTACAGTAGAATTTGCTAAAAATCAATGTTGTGTTAAAGCCTCTTGTCAGCACACAGAACCAGAAAAGAAGCTGTCTGTGAAAATATAAAAAAAACTATTCAATTTACATGGCTTGCCAAGACCAAACCATCTTAGAATTTCCATTGGCGGGTTAGAGTCACCTGCAGACACTGACTTTAGTAAGGACACTGTATTTTTCATGGGTGACCACATTTACTATAGAATAACATGAAACGCTTGTCCATCCAAGAGTTCAAGCACAGAGTCTCACAAAATATGATCTTTAAAAAACAAAAAGCATTTCATGAAGGTACCACAGATACAGTAAACCCATCCAGACCTGGACTTCATTGATGGAAAATTATTCCCCCCTAGCTTTGACTTAACCTCTCTTACAATATAGAACCTCACCACAAAGAATACCCTGGTCACTAAGTGCGCACAGCCTTCCTTCATTCTGCCAGTGTCTGACCCCCACCCCCTTGAACTCCTAGCCCCTCCCCCTATTTATATTGTATATTTCTTGGTTCCTGTTATACACTTTTCCAACTTATTTACTTTAATACCTTTCTACTTATTTCTTCACTGCTCTCCAAAGTACATCATTCATTGTGGATTCTTCCCCCTACTCTGCTGTTCTGCCATTACCTGGGGCATCCCATAGATTATGTTACCAGCACCAGAGATCCAATTTTCATGTAGTCACCACATCGACCTTGAAAACCTTATTTTTGGAAAGTTTTCCAATTTAATCTGTTATGTATTTCCCTATTGTAACTTTTTCTGGCCACTCACTAGCTGTGAAATTGAAAACTGTTGACATTGTTGTGAAGGAGCTGCACATTGCCTCCTACTGTCTCCCCATGTCTCTTTTGGAACCATTTCTGGTTGTATGTGAAGTCATGAGTCTCTTACCTATATTGCTCTCTGCAATATTCAACCAAAAATGTTCACTTCCAGTAAAAGTAAGTCCCTTTTAAATAGTCTGAACAGCACTAATACATAAACCATAAGTTAATGCATTAAAAAGAGAAAAAATATGTGTGTGTATATATCAGAAGTATAATTAAATAAGCAGCAATAGTGCCAAATAGTGATCATAGACATCCTTAGTGACCACCAAATTATATAGGTGCTCAAAGTCCTTCAATAATAAAGTCCCATATACAGACCAGGTGCCCATGGTTCAATCAATACGTCACTATACTTCATAAGACAACAATGTAGACTCACCAAAAGCTTTTGACCCTCTTATTTCAATGGGTCAAAAAAACGCCACTAAAATGAACAGACTCCTCTAGTCCACAAGAAGCCAGTCCCAGCTGACCACACCAGTAAGAGATGCAACACAGTTGTGTGCAAAAAATCATTACACACAACTTTTTTTTAATTAATAAAATCAGCAAAAATAAACTACCGGTAAATGCACTTACATATTTTAGTGCCTTCTGACACTCAGTTTATCCAGCAATAACACCCGCCACCGTCCCTGTTACAAGTGATTGGAACCAGCCTGCATTCCATGGGGAGGACATGACATACTTGGAAGTGATGTGATGGCTGATGAAGTCCTGCCTCAGCACATTTTGCCCATACATGGGCGTCTTCAGGTAACCCAACCAGAACATATTCTAATTACTATATAATATGTGAGGAAACCACTTTCTGATGTTCACAAAACATTCGGAAAATGTCTTAGTAAGGTGATAACCATCCAAGTTCATTGGGAGAAAAAGTCTGACACAAACAGCTACTATTATACAGACGTATCTTTAAAGCCCAGTTAACTTTTAATTTAATACATTCCAGGTGCAAGTAAAAGGTCTGAAAAGTCTTGCTGTTGCATTTTTTTGGAAAGTAGGAGAAAAGCCTATACCCAACAAGCATGCTGTAGAGAAGGACTCTTGCTCTCCAAGCAGCAGGAAGCATTAGCTTTGCTGATTGCTGAGCTATAGGTTTGATTCAGTAGAGGATGTATCAGCCCTCTATAAAGATAACTGTTTCCACACAGAGAGCAATGGTCCATCTCATCAGCATGTTAGCATGGAGACCAGGCTTTCTTACTGCAGAAAACAAGCTGTAAGACATTGCACACCTATTGTCTCGATGCTCCTAGAAAGTATTTAGCTGATTTAAACAGAAAGTTCAGTTTGACTTGTAATCATATTAATGGAACAAGCAACAAGTGTCGCTTGCGTGTTTCCCAAAAGGAAAAAATGACCTTTTAGTAAGTAATCATATCAGGTGTATCAATAGTGTTTCTCTTGACCGTGACCGTTCAGTCTTTATGAATGAAGTATGATCTTTTTCATGAATTTAAATTACGCTTACAACTCTAGAAACAATTACAATTTCTACAAATATCCAGTTTCGTTAACCATTTTTTAAATAATCTTGGACTTTTTGAAAGTCTATTCCATACCTTTCAACTTTTTCTGACTATTGAAACCTTCCTGTGCTGTCAACATAGAGGCTATGAATAAATATGAACACAAGGTAGGCCGAGGAACTGGTGCCAAGTATACAAAGTAATATAATTGCAGTTAACAAGCTGCTTAATAGAAAACACAAAACAAACTTTTGGCATCTAAAAGCCTTATTTAGAGGTAAATCTGGAGCTTGTTTGTCTAAAAGAGTTTTTTTTCATATATATATATTAGATAAATACCACACATGAGAGATGCTGGAATTTAAAGGGTAACAAATAAGATTCACAAGCTTTCTTGGTTGTATATTTAGCACTACCCTTGTAGAAATTGCTGGTAAATAATAGATTTTTCTACCATTTCTATTGATGACCCACCTCATTACTGGACCAAGCAACACACACCAACACACCAATGGCAACAAATGGACTATAACATATAACATAAATGGGGTTTCTTTTTCAAAAATCAGAAAGCCCTGAAGAAAGGAGGTGCTTAACAAGACTGACAATAGGACATGCAGTGGTTTAATGACAGTGACGCAATTCAATATCAGAGAGAGGAGAATTGGATTGGTGTTCGTTACTACCAGTGGAAGGCCATGCCTGAAACATACTGGGTGACTGTAGAACAATGCTGCAAGTAGCAATAAACAACAATTGATGCATCAAAAATCAATGAGCAGGAGAAATGCATCTATTGGTAACATTGAAAGGATGTGGTGGTCCTCTTTAAGAAAGTTTTACGATAGGCAATGGTGTTTTTCCTGGACTGTTAATTCAGGACTCAACCCTTCTGGAGCCTGAAATCCTTTGGACTCTCCTGAACTCTTGATTGAGGACCTCTCTGGACTCCTCTGAATGCTTGACCAAGGGCCCTAAACCCTTCTAGACTCTAGAAATTATCTAGAAATGATCTGGACTCTGGATGCCTTTGGACCCCTCTGGATGCCTGTGGACCCAGGACTCTCCCAGATTCTGGATTCATGACTCTGCACTTGGGACCTCTTTGAACTCAGCACCCCTCTGGCCTCAGGACCTCTCTGGACTCAGATCTTTCCTGGAATCTTTTTTCAGGACTAGAGATGTAAAAGTTAAAGTAAAAAAAAAAATGTCCCTGTTTTTTTTCTGGGGAAAAAATTCAACATTTTGGTAAAATTTTAAGAAATTCAATGCGGAGTAGTTTTACAAATTGAAAATCATTTTGTAACACTGGGATTGTGAAATGCAGTGTATATGAAAGTATTATGCTCTAAATAAAAGTACAGCTTATTAAGTGAATGAACGATACTTGCTTTTTAAAGTTGTATTTTTTATTACAAATGGAATAACAAGGACTGTGTATGTTAAGACAATTCCAACTTTACATGAGAACAGGTAACCACTTCCCTGTCTCTCTGAATAATTCCAAAGCTTCCTGCCAATATTCAGTTTCAGTTATTGACAATGCTGATCCAGAAGCATACACTGTATTGTTCTTGCAAGAGCTTGATCAATGTTCTCCTGATTTTCAGGTGTCATTTTATCTATAAATGAAGAGATTGTGTATTTTTGGGAGGCCGTGGATTGTAACACCTCCTTACTTGAAGGTGTTGCTGGTGAAGAAACATTTTGTGATGATCCAGAAGCAGCAGAAGGAGTGTTTCTGGAATGAGAACTCAGGAGGAAAAGCTACTGGCACTTTCATTATGGTCCTCATCATTTCATTTCATAAATTATTTTTGAATGTCTTTAGGGCACCTCTAGCATGCCAGCGTGTGTTTTGTCATCCTTGTAGCATTTGGAAAAGAATATTTCTTCTCACAATATTTGCAAATTGCAGCTTTGCTCTCAGGAGAAATCGCACTGTGGAAATCTTTCCAAACACCAATTTACTGACCAGACTATAGGGAAACTTTATGCTGTGATGATAGAGAACTTTAACAGGAATCAAAGGTTAAAAAAGATAAACTAATTTGTCAGACAAATGTATCCTCTTATCTGTCAATTAAGACTTGACAGGAACTATTGTCTACTGTATCCCAACAACCATGCAACTGTAGGAGGTACAAGATGGAGCCCACAAGCAAACTAAACTGGAGCATTTCCTCTGCAGTGCCCCCTAGTGGCAGATACTATGAATTGTATTGAATTGTATTCCAGGATTTGCTTGTCTTCAGCTGGGAGAACTTACAATAATTTAAGACTACATTAAGTCTCAGAAATATTTCATTAAGGTCTTCATGCTATATAGTTTGAACAGCATGTCATAAATATATTACTTATCATTGTAAAAGAACATATTCCACACTTCTTTTTTTTTTTTTTTCTGGAAAAAACAAGAAACAGCTTTAAAACACAATAAAAGAAAATGTTTTTTTTCCCAATTTTTTTCCCAGGCCATTACATCTCTTCTCTGGACCCCTCTGGACTCAGGAATTCTCTGGACTCTGAACTGCTTGGGATTCAGGTCTTGTCTGGACTCAGGACTCTGGACCTTTCTAAACTCTGGATTCAAGACTTGGCACCCCTTCTGTCTCAGGAACTCTCTGGACTCTGGACTTTACTGGATTGGGGGCCCGGGACTCAGGACCCAGGATTCTGGACTTTTATTCACTCAGAACTATTGGCAACATCTGTATTTAATTACATGTTAATTTTAATCAAGTTACAAGCAATGTAAAAATAATACTGATTTCACCAATATAACCTCTTATGCCCTGTACACGCGGTCGGAAATTCCGATGGAAAATGTCCGATCGGACCATGTTGTCGGAAAATCCGCCCGTGTGTGGGCTCCATCAGACTTTTTCCGTCGGAACATCCGACGGAAAAAATTTGAGATCCTGCTCTCAAATGTTCCGACAACAAAATCCGATCAGACTTTTTCCGATCGTGTGTAGAGAATTCCGACGGACAAAGTGTCACGCATGCTCAGATCAAATTACAAGACCAAAGCTATTGGCTACTAGCCTCTACGTAGTTACGTCATACGCAACGAACGTCACCACGTTCAGAATGATCGGATTTTCCAACAACTTTGTCCGACCTTGTGTATGCAACACCAGTGTCGGACAAAATCCGTCGGAAAAAAAATCAGACGGATTTTGTGGTCGGAATTTCAGACCGTGTGTACGGGGGCTAAGTGTACATTTGTTCAGAACTACTTAACAAATCATATTATATGACACAAAGGGGGAGATTTTCTGAAACTGGTGCACACAGAATCTGGTGCAGCTGTGCATAGTAACCAATCAGCTTCTAAGTTTTATTGTCAAAGCTTAATCAAAAAAGCTGAAGTTGGTGATTGGTTACTATGCACAGCTGCCCCAGATTCTGTGAGCACCAGTTTTAGTAAACTCCCCCCATACTGTATAAAGTAAGTATTATATTATGATTTATCAAGCAGTACAGAACAAATGTATATATAGATTGGTGAAATATGTATTTTATTTATACCACTTGTAACTTGTGTAACTGAAAACTTGCTTCTGCAAATGCAAGATTATAACAGAACAATATACATGCAGTGTATGTTAATAAATGTCACTAATGGACCTTAGTACACTGCTTGTAAGTTGTTTTTTTTATGCATATATGCATAATCTTGCATTTGCTGCAGCAGGTTTTCAGTTACATAAGTTACAAGTGGCGTAAATACAATACATATTTCACCAATCTAACCATTTGTTCAATCTACATTTGTCCTGTACTACTGCATAAGTCTGCATAAGTCTTAATGCAATATATATAATCAGTCTTATAATATGATGTCTCAAGTTTTCTGGCATCTGTGACCCCCAGACACACAATCTCTGTCCCACAATGCTGCTTTCGGTGTTCAACCCGGGACTCTGCACTGTACAAGAGATGGAGGATATATCACTCTATTGGGAAATATCATGCAGACCCAGCACCAGAGACCTAGTGTCAGAAAACGTGTCCGCATATTCCACCTCAGCCCACAGACCAATCCTCCATTAATGAGTCCATGACTCCCCATTGTCTTCCCAATTTTGGTCACAATTATGGATTTTTCTTTTTGCACCTTCATGAAGTTACATAAGTGCCTAAGTGCACATTAAAAAAAGAGCTTTATCTGCCATTACCAGAAATGTTTAAAGTATTCCCTCATGTGTTGGGTAACCGCTGCCATAGAATATTGAACCACAGAGGATTTTTCTTAGTTTAATTGACATAAATTGATTATGTCAAAGTAAAAACACATCTCTGCAGAGTTATTTAAACAGATTTTGGGTGAAAAGGTCTCTACTAGCTTTGCACATCTTAGCACTGCAATTTTTACTATTTTTGCTTTGCAAAATTGCTCCAACCAGTGGCGGCTGGTGCTCAAAATTTTTGGGGGGGGTGCATATAAACTGAAAAATTCTGAAAAAAAAAAAAGCCCATCAAACGCAGCCACTGTACCAAACGCAGCCACTGTACCAAACGCAGCCACTGTGCCCATTAAAACGCAGCCACTGTACCAAACGCAGCCACTGTGCCCATTAAAACGCTGCCACTGTGCCCATCAAAACGCAGCCATTGTGCCCATCAAACGCAGCCACTGTGCCCATCAAAACGCAGCCACTGTGCCCATCAAAACGCAGCCACTGTGCCCATTAAACGCAGCCACTGTGCCCATTAAAACGCAGCCACTGTGCCCATCAAACGCAGCCACTTTGCCACTGTGACATCAAACGCAGCCACTTTGCTATCAAACACAGCCACTTTGCCATCAATTTAATGGAGATCATGCTCGGCTTCACGAGAGCAAATACAGAGGGTTCACCACAAGGTGCAAACCATTCATAAGCCTGAATTAGAGCCAGATTAGACTTTGCCAAAAAACATCTAAAAGAGCCCGACCAGTTCTGAAAAAGCATTCTTTGGACAGATGAAACTAAGATTACGGTATTCTGTACCAAAATGACAGGAAGAAAAAAGTGTGGAGAAGGCTTGGAACAGCTCATGATCCAAAGCACACAACGTCATCTGTAAAACATGGTGGAGCTTGCGGTGTGATGGCATGGGCATGCATGGCTTCCAGTGGCACTGGGTCATTGGTGTTTATTGATGATGTGACAGAAGACAGAAGCAGCGGGATGAATTCTGCAGTGTTTGGAGATATACTGTCAGCCAAGATTCAGCCAAATGCAGCAAAGTTGATTGGATGGTGCTTCACAGTACAGATGGACAATGATCCAAAACACACTGCAAAAGCAACCCAGGAGCTTTTGAAGGAAAAGAAGTGGAATTTTTTGCAATGGCTGAGTCAATCACCAGATCTCAACTCAATTGAGCATGCATTTCACTTGCTGAAGGCAATACTAAAGGCAGAAAGACCCATAAACAAAGAACAACTGAAGACAGCTGCAGTTAGAGCATGGCAAAGCATCAGAAAGGAGGAAACCCAGTCTTTGGTAATGTCCATGCGTTCCAGACTTCAGGCAGTCATTGCCAGTAAAGGATTCTCAACAAAATATTAAAAATGAACATTTTATTTATGATCATATTCATTTGTCTAATTATATTTGAGCCCCTGAAAATGGAGGGACTGTGTATAAAAAATGGTTGCAGTTCCTAAAATTTGTACTTGATATTTATGTTAAACTCTTTGAATTGAAGCTGAAAGTCTGCACTTCAAATTCATTTGGATTGTTTCATTTTAATTTTATTCTGGTGGCATACAGAGCCAAAAGTATGAAAAGTGTGCCTGTGTCCAAATGTATATGTGTTGATGAAAAATATTGCAAAATTCTGTCTGTAGCCCATATGACACAAACAACACCAAGGCTTATGCACACCAAGAACATATTTGAACATCTACAAATTGTATCTCCTGATGATACATCATAAAACGTATATTTTCACGTCAAATGTGCAGTATTATGGATAAACAAAGCTGTTGGTAATAAAGTTCAAATGGACCTGTAAAGGATTATATTTCACAATATGGATAAACTACCATGGGGGTAAAGTACTATAAGTGCACGTCACATCTGATGAAATGGCCAGAACACTGGAAGACTATGTCTGTATCTGCATCCAAGTGAGAATCCACACTACTTGGTATATCCGGTATAGTAAGGACATTAAATAATTATCCGTATGTAGCATTTCTGTTGGCAGGCATTGAACGATGCCAAAAAACTCCTACAAATGGGGTTTCAACAGCCATCCATTTTGAATATATGTAAACAGTTCCAAGAGCCGAGGTGAAGTCCATAAAACAAGTAATACTTAACCAGCTATCGCCTCCTAGATAGATGATGAAAGGTAAACCAGGTGGTACAGCATGTGGTGGTAGATGGTCACCGATATCACTTCAGCTGCATCAGATCGGCAAAATGAAACAACTAAAATAAGACTGACACAAAGACCATTATCGTTTTCTATTAATAACTTCAAATTATGTTTTTTTTTCAGCACTACAATAACTACATTAAACAAGAACTTCCTCCTCTATTATATCACATTTTTTCCCCACTATATCACATTTTAATATAAAAAATCTTACACTTTGTCAGTAGCATCATCAATACGCCATTGCTTTATCACATACAGACTTCTATATTTTCCAACAATCAGGGGCTCATCTATAATGGAGAGCAGTCAGCTCTCTCTATCCACACTCTGTCATACACAAATTTACTAGACACAAGGTGGCCCATCCCATTTATAAAGGCTGCAATGTGTAGCCAGCAGAGTGCCATATAGTCCCCTTTGCTTAACCGAGCAGGCTTTGACAGGTCATATACAGTGAGGGAAAAAGGTATTTGATCCCCTGCTGATTTTGTACGTTTGCCCACCGACAAAGAAATGATCAGTCTATAATTTTAATGGTAGGTTTATTTTAACAGTGAGAGACTGAATATCCAAAAAACTATCCAGAAAAGCATTTCAAAAAAGTTATAAATTGATTTGCATTTTAATAGGTGAAAAAATATTTGACCCCTTCGCAAAACATGACTTAGCACTTGGTGGCAAAACCTTGTTGGCAATCTCAGGAGGGATTTTGTCCCACTCCTCTTTGCAGATCCTCTCCAAGTCGTTCAGCTCCCTCCACATATTTTCTATGGGATTAAGGTCTGGAGATTGGCTAGGCCACTCCAGGACCTTAATGTGCTTCTTCTTGAGCCACTCCTTTGTTGCTTTGGCCGTGTGTTTTGGGTCATTGCCATGCTGAAAGACCCATCCACGACCCATTTTCAATGCCCTGGCTGAGGGAAGGAGGTTCTCACCCAAGATTTGACAGTACATGGCCCTGCCCATCATCCCTTTGATGCGATGAAGTTGTCCTGTCCCTTTAGCAGAAAAACACACCCAAAGAATAATGTTTCCACCACCATGTTTGACGGTGGAGATGGTGTTCTTGGGGACATAAGCAGCATTTCTCCTCCTCCAAACACGGCGAGTTGAGTTGATGCCAAAGAGCTCAATTCTGGTCTCATCAACACTTTTACCCAGTTCTCCTCTAAATCATTCAGATGTTCATTAGCAAACTTCAGGTGTTTGCTTTCTTGAGCAGGGGGGCCTTGCGGGCGCTACAGGATTTCAGTCCTTCTTATTCGTAGTGTGTTACCAATTGTTTTCTTGGTGACTATGGTCCCAGCTGCCTTGAGATCATTTGACAAGATTCTCCCGTGTAGTTCTGGGCTGATTGCTCACCGTTCTCATGATCATTGAAACTCCACAAGGTGAGATCTTGCATGGAGCCCCAGACAGAGGGAGATTGACAGTTATTTTGTGTTTCTTCCATTTGCGAATAATCGCACCAACTGTTGTCACCCTCTCACAAGCTGCTTGGCAATGGTCTTGTAGTCCATTCTAGCCTTGTGTAGCTCTACAATCTTGTCCCTGACATCCTTGAACGTTGGTCTTGGTCATGGTGGAGAGATTGAAATCTGATTGATTGATTGCTTCTGTGGACAGGTGTCTTTTATGCACGCTAACAAGCTGAGATTAGGAGCACTCTCTTAAAGGGGTTGTAAAGGTAAAAGTTTTTTCACCTTGATGCATTCTATGCATTAAAGTGAAAAAACATCCGACAATGCCGGCCCCCCCAGGCCCCCCGTTATACTTACCTGACCCCTCAAAAGTCCCGCGCTCGCCCCCGACATCCTCTTCGGCGCTCACCCTGGCCATTGATCAGCTAGAGTGGATGGATTGAAAGCAGCGCAGCCATTGGATCGCGCTGCTGTCAATCACATCCAATGACTCTGCGCGCCAGGGGGCGGGCCGAGTGATACAGTGAGTGGCTACGGCCACCAGCTGTATCACGAGAGCGCGCCCGCAAGCACTCCACACCATGCGAGGGAGCTCGCATGCAGTTGTGGAGTCCTTGTGGGAGGGAGCCAAGACAACTGCTGAGGGACCCCAGAAGACCAGGTTTGGGGCCACTCTGTGCAAAACGAGCTGCACAGTGGAGGTAAGTATAGCATGTTTGTTATTTAAAAAAAAAATCCTTTAGTGACCCTTTAAAGAGAGTTACCTTGTTATCTGTATAGAAGACACCTAGGAGCCAGAAATCTTGCTGATTGATAGGGGATTAAATACTAATTTCACCCATTAAAATGCAAATCAATTTATAACTTTTTTGAAATGCGTTTTTCTGGATATTTTTGTTGTTATTCTGTCTCACACTGTTAAAATAAACCTACCATTAAAATTATAGGCTGATCATTTGTTTGCCAGTGGGCAAATGTACAAAATCAGCAGGGGATCAAATAATTTTTCCCTCACTTGTAACAAGATCCCACTCCAGCTTTTTTTTTTATTTTTATTATGGAAAATGTAAGTTCTCTTGCTCTTAAATGGCTCCAGAGAAGTGCAGAGCACATATGTGAAATACATTGCTTGGTTTTACAAATGTGCGTTTTTTTTTTCATAATTATAAAAACAAAATTTGGAAAAAGGAGTCCCAAAGACAGGAAACCTTCTATATGTTGGACAGTAGATTTGTCCGGTACCACATCCTATATAAAATCACAAGAAACCATCCTAGTTACAAAATTGTCAGGACTTTACCAATACCACAAAAGATTAATTAATAAAATATAAAAAATGTTGTACAAATATTAAAAACAGTTGTGTTATTTGTTAAAAATAAACAATTACATACGTATAGTAACCTATTACAGACTCATCTGTTGTCTCATGTAGCCATTAGACTACATGATGTTTTTCACATTATCCTTGTTAAAGATAGGGTAATGGGTTGCTTGATAGTTCTTCAACGCATTTCACAGGTCAACAGCCCGCTTCATCAGAAAGACAAGCATTAACATTATGTTCTTAAATTGTAGAAAGATATATCAAATTACTATTATTATTATTATTCACGATTTATATAGCGCCAACAGTTTACGCAGCGCTTTACAATGTATAGGGGGGACAACACAATTACAGTACAATACAAAAGGTACAGGAGGGCCCTGCTCGTAGAGCTTACATTACATTACAAGGGAGGGGGTGGTGGTACAAAAGGTAATAGCTGCAAAAAATGATTTGATAGGGGTATCAAATCACACAGTTCAAGACAAAGGCTCATTATATAAATACATAGCCTCATTATATTGCAACAGATGTGTATCATATCTGTTTTGAATGAGTAAGTTAAAGGAGTTGTAAAGGCAGAAGTTTTTTTTAGCTTAATGTATTTTATGCATTAAGAAAAAAAAAACATTTGTGCGTGGTAGCCTCCCCAGCACCCCCTAATTACTTACCTGAGCCCCATCTTTATCCAGCGATTTTAACGAACGTCTAAGCCATCCGGGATACTCTTCCTGTTTGGCTGAGACAAAGCAGCGGTGCCATTGGCTCCTATGGCTGTCAATCAAAGTCAGTCAGCCAATCAGGGGAGAGAGGGGGCAGGGCTCCGTGTCTGAATGGACACACAGAGCTGTGACTTGGCTCAGGTGCCCCCATATTAAGCTGCTGACTGTGGGGGCACTCGATAGGAGGGAGGGGCCGGGGGCAGCAAAGAGTGACCCAAAAAGAGGAGGATCTGGGCTTTTCTGTGCAAAACCACTGCACAGAGCAGGAAAGTATATGTTATTAAAAAAAAAAAACAAGACTTTACAATCACTTTAATCATAAAAACAATGAAACAGTAGGGCCAACAACAACATCATGGAAATAATTGATCCAAAAGGACTCAACTGAGTTAATCGAGCCACAAGAACAATGGATTCCAATAGAAGAGTCAATTCAGAATGGTATGCTGAAAAGAAGAAAGAAATGTGTATAATACCTGTATGATTTTTTATGTTAAGTCTAAAGAGATAATTGTACAATAGTGTAATCTATGATGATATACCGTATATCAAAATAAAGATAACTATACTGATAAGTATAGGGACCTAGGTATTCCCAACTGCACCACTGCCATACAGATGCTTTTTAAATGAGCCCTCAGAATCGTATCTTGCACTTCTTTATTTCAAGATTCTCTTTGTCTTTCACTCTCAATTACTGTACTTTAAGCACTTTTTCTCATTTTTAAGTTGCATCATCTCAGTAGAACATTTCATCTCAGTAGAACAAAAAAAACTGTGCATCCAACTACAACGGTTCCCCTTCCTTGACACACTTTTGCTGTGCACCTTATGTAAATGCAATAAGACATGGCAGTGCTAGAACACAAGTGTTCCTTAAAGCAGAACACTATCCAAAAATAACAAGCTAAAATTAATAGCTAATTAAAAGATAAAAAAATATCACTAGATTTTGTTGCAATATTTGCCTTCAGTCCGGAGATTTTCCCTGCAGTACTTTTTTTCTCCAAATAAATGTCCTTGGTGTGATGACCAGAATTATTTAACCCACTTTCTCTAAGCCCAGTTCATCCTGGACTGTTATCAGGCTGACTCTAATTTCTCTTCCTGAAAGCATTCTGCTTGTCAGCGTAAAAAAAAATGAATTGGTTTAATTTGCTGCTTCATCTTTCACATTCCGTTTCTGTTGTACAGGGACTGCAGTAGGCTGATGCCAAAGTCATATGAAGGTATTTACACTGCTTGTATTTAAAAATTACATTTAAGCTCTTCTTTAACTGCTTCGGCCCCGGAAGATGTTACCCCCTTCCTGACCAGAGCATTTTTTGCGATTCGGCACTGCATAGCTTTAACTGACAATTGCACAGTCGTGCGATGCTGTACCCAAACACAATTGACGTCCTTTTTTCCCCACATATAGAGCTTTCTTTTAGTGGTATTTGATCACCTCTACGTTTTTTAATTTTTGCGATATAAACAAAAAAGAGCGACAATTTTGAAAAAAAAAAGCTATAGTTTTTACCTTTTGCTATAATAAATATCCCCAAAAAAATATGTATTCCTCAGTTTAGGCCGATATATATTTTTCCACATATTTTTGGTAAAAAAAAAAAATCACAATAAGTCTATATTGATTGGTTTGTGCAAAAGTTATAGCATCTACAAAATAGGGGATAGATTTATAGCAATTTTATTATTCATTTGTTTTACTAGTAATGGTGGTGATCAGCGATTTTTATTGGACTACGACATTGCGGTGGACAGATCGGACACTTTTGACACTTTTTTGGTACCATTGACATTTATACAGCGATCAGTGTTAAAAATAGCCACTGATTACTGTAAAATGTCACTGGCAGGGAAGGAGTTAACACTAGGGGCGATCAAGGGGTTAAATGTGTGTCCTAGGGAGTGTTTCTAACTGTGGGGGGATTGGACTGCCTGGGTGAGGAGACCGATTTCTGTTCCTAAGCAGTAGGAACAACAGATCCGTCTCCTCACCCTTGACAGAATGGAGAGCTGTCTGTTTACATTGACAGACCTCCGTTCAGAATCTCTCAGGAGCGGTCACGGGTGCCCGGCGGACATTGCGCCCCCTAGTGCTCTTAAACCAGCCGATGTGCAGGGGAGCCAAGTGGTTAAATGCCGGGAGGTGGAGGCAAGCATTCCGATCATGTGACTGCTGGGATTAGCAGTCACATATTCTGAAAACTCCTGTTCGGGAAAGTGCATCGGGAACTTTCTGGCATCTGCCAGTTACTGTGCCAGGTGCGCACGGGAAGCACATACTCACCACAGTAATGAGTTTACATAGAGCTACATATATGCAACCTTTCTGCATTAAATCTCACACGCTGAGAGGCCACATATATGTGTACAGCCGGCAGGAAGCGGTTAACTGCAATGTATTCTGCAGAGAGATCCATCACCTGGCATTGCTGCCTGGATTGCCAGACTGGCTAAACAGAATTACAAATAGTTTGGCAGGTGAAACAGATTACATATATGCATACCTCCCAATTTATTTGAGATAAAAAGGAGGGACACCTATTAGCAAAAATACGTAGGCATAGGACACACCCCTTGCCATGCCCCCTTAAAGGATTTTATTGGTCAGATCTATATATTTATTCCTATCACAAATGAGGAGGAAAGAGGGACAGAGGAACTTTGTGCCAAATCAGGGACAGTTCCTCAAAATCAGGGACAGTCCCTCAAAATCAGGGACAGTCCCTCAAAAACAGGGACAGTCCCTCAAAAACAGGGACAGTCCCTCAAAATCAGGGACAGTTCCTCAAAAACAGGGACAGTCCCTCAAAATCAGGGACAGTTGGGAGCAATGTACATGCATCTCTACTGTGTATGGAGCTGTTTTTCTGCAGTTCGATTTTGAACACATGGAAAGCAGCTGGTGTTTTTGAGATGTAAAGGATGTCACGTGCAGTGATGTAACTAACTGAGTTAAAGTAAACGGCGTTACTTAACGCCGTTACCTTAGAGGGTAACGAGTAAACTAACTGATTACTCTTCCCCTCACGGTAACGCCATTCCCATTACTTCGGCGGCCTTACCGCAATTACATCTACCGCCACTAGCGGCGCAATGGATCGTCACCCACCGCGATCCGCGGAGCGCTCCACGGCCTCGGCCTTAGCCCTAGATCCGGAGCGGCAGCCATCTTGGTGCACCCGTCGGCCATTTACAATGTGATTGCTCCGTCAAATGACAGAGCGATCACTTGTAAACAAACCGGCATCATGATGACGCTGGTTCCTCTCTCCCCTCTGTGTACAGATCTGTACAGTGGAGGGGAGAGATCGGATGGCAGCAGCGCTGTGGGCTGGATCTGTAGTGCCCACAGCGCTGCTCTGTGACAATTGCAGTCACAGCCATCCCTCAATACCCTGCCAATACTCTGCAATACCCTGCCAATACTCTGTCATACCCTGCCAATACTCTGCCATACCCTGCCATACCTAGCCATACCCAGCCATACCCAGCCATACCCTGCCATACTCTGCCATACTCTGCCATACTCGGTAATACCCAGCCATACTCTGCCATACTCTGCAATACTTGGTAATACTCAGCCATATTCTGCCATACTCGGTAATACCCAGCCATACTCTGAAATACTCAGTAATACCCAGCCATACTCTGCCATACTCAGTAATACCCAGCCATACTCTGCCATACTCTCCAATTCTCTGTAATACCCAGCCATACTCTGCCATATTCGGTAATCCCCAGCCATACTCTGCCATACTCTGCAATACTCGGTAATACCCAGCCATACTCGGCGATACCCAGCCATGCTCAGTTGTACTCAGCCATACTCAGCTGTACCCAGCCATACTCAGCCAATATTACAGTGGGGGAGATGACGTGAATATTACAGTGGGGGAGATGTATATTACAGTGGGGGAGATTGTGGATATTACAGTGGGGACTATATGGTGGTGGAATTTTCACAGGTTTTTGCGAATTCAATTATTATTTGCTGATCCGAAAAATGATCCGATCCGTGACTCTGATCCGAGGAACGATCCGATCCGTAAGTTTGGGGGGGACAGATGTACAGAGGGGAAACAGATATATGTGTGTGGGGGGGGATGACAGACGTGTAGTGGGGTACAGAGGGGGAACAGATATATGTATGGGGGGGAACAGACGTGCAGAGGGGTACAGAGGGGAAATAGACGTGTCGGGGGGTACAGAGGGGAAATAGACATGCAGGGGGGTACAGTAAAAAGTCACAGTTACTTTGCTGAGTAACAAATTACTTTTCCAATGTAGTAACTAACGCAATTACTTTTTGGGAGAAGTCATTTGTAACTTAACCAATTACTTTTTTAAAGTAAGATGACCAACACTGGTTACGTGCCATGCAAAAATCCCAGGTACGGTTCTGGAAGTCTGAAATGCTGGCGCACATATTCATTTCTGGAAACCTTGTCTGTTGTTTCCTTACATGTAGCCCGAAACACAAATAGCAGCAGAAACCGATACCGGAGCTTGTTTTCCCCTGGCTGTCTCTGGCTCTTTAGCAGACCAATGTTGTCTTCAAACCTTTCTAGCCACAGAATTCCACCAGATCACAAAAGAACAAAAGGAGATTCTCAGACACAGTCTAGAGGATTAACGCACAATCACATCACAATATGAACTGGAATCGATTATACAATGCTGGCCCAGCAAGGAACACAAACACTCTCAGGTTCACTAAGCACCATGTCCAGTATTCAGTTTAACATTTGGGTAGCTGCCAAAGAAGGCCGATCCAAGACCAGAAGATACTATAACACTGCCCCTTTATGTATGAACTTCTCACCTTTCACTTAAACAGTTCAAGTAATTTTCTATACATTCATCATGGCTTCCTCCATTATTGGATTTGACAGGGATTGTGTATCCAGTGCAACTGTACGTACGCTTTCTAAACCCTCGCCCTTGTAACACAGTAATTATGTCAAGAGGTGAGCTCACCATTATTTAATAGGTGGGGGAGTACACCGCATGTTCCCTGAAATGGAATTAAATGCATTATATGGGAAATTCTGCTGAAAATAAGTTTTTATAATAAGCATTCACAACACAATTAACAAGGCTGAGAAAAGCTTAATCTAAGAATTATCGACAGGCAATTCGACACAAATAGACTGGGTTTTTTTGTAATTTACCTTCTACTGGCACAGATCCATAGGAAGTATTTCATATCACCTTGGCTTATGTTATGTGTTATGGGCTATTGATGGTGGGCATGTTTGGTAGCACTGAGACAAGTTATGACACCATCAGTTTCGGCAGAGGGATTGCTATACTGAACTCTAGGCAAACAGCTAAATGCACAGATTAAAAAGGGAGCTGCTATAGCCTGTATTTCTGTCTATTAAGTCCTGAGATTTAAACAGCCCTACCACACCTCAAACCCAAGTAGATGAAACCACTTTTTCTGTCACAGTTGATGAAGGCCTCATGCATGCTGGTTGTTAAGCCCTGGTGTATGAGATACTGGCGTTTCGGCACAGGTGGAGGTTACAGGTGCACTGTCCAGCCCTCCGGCCAGAAGCCTGTAAAGGCAGTTTGTATCGGGAAGTGTCGGGAAGTGTCTGCAGCTGGACGATACATTGAATGGTACTACCATTTAGGGCAAAATGCACCCAGGCTGAAACCAGTTCATGGACACATACTGTCCTAGGCACTGTCAAGCCCCATCCAGGTGCAGCAGCTTTCATCCTCTCATATTTTTACAGCCTGTGAGCGGGGACCTGTGCCTTTTGACTGCACCAAAATGCATATTGTGCATGAGACCTTAGTGACTACTACAAGGGGCAAAAGAATTGAGTTCTGGCAACTGTATTTAGATAACATTTATGTAGGGATCTGCTGCCCTCTACAATCTGTATATGTAAATGATTGTGGTTCTTACTGTCTTGCTGTTATAGAGTTATTTACACTATATTACTAAAAGTATTGGGACACCTGCCTTTAGATGTACCGGTACATAAACTTTAATGGCATCCCAGTCTTAGTCCGTAGGGTTCAATATTGAGTTGGCCCACTCTTTGCAACTATAACAGCTTCAATATGTTGAACTATGGGCTCAACACAAGAAGGATTCTACTAAAGTCACCATAACTCAAATAGATAAAGCCCGACTGGAACTCAACCTCGCACTCACATTGAAGGCCGAAAAATCCATCCACTGGAGCGGAAACAAATTCTACGCACAAGCAGACAAAATGGGCCCTCTATTGGCAGCTAAACTTTCCCCCCACATCAGGGACCACACTATGCCCAAGATTAGAATAGCTGGTCAACCCCCCACAGCCAACCTGATCAAAATACTGGATGCATTCCAGGTGTTTTACTCACAACTCTATAGCTCCCCCACTCAGCCCGACAGAGACTCAGTCTCGTGGTCCCTTGATGGCCTCCCCATCCCATCCCTCAGTACTACACACAGGAACCTCATGGAATCTGCCTTCACAGAGGAGGAGGTGCTGGAGGTCATCAAAGACCTCAAAAAGGGGTCGGCCCCGGGACCGTATGGCCTCTCCATCCCCTATTATAAGGCCTTTGCAAGCACCTTAACCCCCCACTCGACCAAGTTTTTCATCACCAAAACCAAAGGCAACCCCCTAGATACCCATCTCAATAAGGAATACATCATGGTCATACTCAAACCAGACAAAAAACATGAAGACGTTAGCAATTATCGCCCAATCTCCCTCATAAATAATGACTTGAAGGTTCTAACCAAAATCCTGGTGAACAGACTAGCCTCCTTCATCAATTACTACATACATAAGGATCAAGTGGGATTTATCCCCAGCAGACAAGGCCCAGACCAAATCCGACAAGCAATTGACGTGGTTTCTCTTTTGCAATCTAATTGGAAGGGGGTACAAAACAACAGGGGTTTCTCCTGTCACTGGACCTCCAAAAGGCCTTTGATACGGTGCCCTGCCTTTACATTTTCTCCCTCATGGACCGCTGGGGCTTTGGGCAGCGCTTCATGGGACTCTTACAAGCTCTATACTCACAACCGAAAGCACTCATTCAACTTCAGGGACATTACTCCAAACCAATAGACATAATGAGAGGCACCAGACAAGGCTGTCCACTCTCCCCACCATATTTGCAATAGCTATTGAAACCCTAGCAATTGCTATTCGAAAAAACCCTAACATCAAAGGGATGTCCTATGGAGACCAGACCCATAAATGTGGATTATTCGTGGACGACATCCTTTTATTTCTTACTTCCCCCCTCACCTCCCTACCCAATCTATGCCAAGTCCTAGATGACTTCTCCAAGACATCAGGCCTGCAAGTCAACTAATAACAGGCCCTCAATGTTTTGCTTCTCTCCTCAACAGTTTCCCTGTTAAAGCAGCCATTCAAATTCGACTAGAGCGACACTTCTATCAGATATCTAGGTATCACCCTGATGGCCCAAACGGAAACTCTCTATTCTCACAACTTCCCTCCCCTGTACAGAAAACTTGAATCCGACCTCAAAAACTGGTCTAAACATGAGCTCACTTGGCTAGGCAGGATTAACTCAATTAAAATGACCTTACTCCCAAGAATCCTCTACTTTCGGTCCCTCCCCATCCCAATTAGGAAAGACCACAGAGCAGAATACTCAAATATACCTGGGGAAACTCGGGTTACCGCATTCCTCAAAACACTCTATTTCTTCACAGACGCAGGGGCGGCCTGGGCCTTCCCAACTTACATAAATATTACTTAGCGGTGAGACTAGCACAACTTTCCACAATCTACTTCAGATATGAAAAACCGGACTGGGTGACAATCGAAAGACAGGCTGCCCCCCGCTTCACATTAGACTACCTCCTTTGGTGCCCGCAGAAAACCTACCCCCCCCATACTGTCCCCCACCTTATCCCACTCTTGCGCTCTCTGGGACAGCCTTAGAAACCATCCAGCTCTGGTATCCACAGGACACCCACTCCCACACCTGTTTAACAACCCTGACTTCCCCCCTGGCATAGCCTTTAAAGCACTCAAGTGGTGGTTGGACAAGAGACTATACCGATGGGGGTGCTGGGGGCAGGGATGCATTCCACCTCGGGCTTGGCCCAGCTGCAGCCCAAACTAGTCTGCCTTAATGGCAGCCCACCACGACAACATTTGGTTTAGAGAATGTAAGTTAATATGTATGTTGGCTGTATGTTTAAAATAAGGCTTCAAATGGGGCCTACCCCCAGGTTTTGCTTAAAATACAATGTACTTTGTTGTTATTTCTGCATTTTGAAAATAAAACACTTTGAAAGTAAAAATAAAATAAAAAAAATAATAAAAAAAATAAATAGAATGCATTTATTAAAGCTATTATATGTGTTTAAATAGAGCCTGATTTTAACGTGAGAGTTCTCTTTGATCTACCATTCAGTAAATCCCAGAGTCTTCACCATCATTTACTCTCCCGGTTGTTTTCCCCCTAGAATAGTTGTTGCATGCATGTTTTTAGCCTTTAAAACTGAACTCCAGGAATTACCTGTATTAAATACTTACATTGGTCCATCTTGGCACAATGTAATTATATATTGCTCACAGCTCATTGGCTGCTGGGGAAGCTGAAAATCCCTGAATGAATACAAGGTGTTCTCTGATTGGATCCTCCACCTCCTCCAATTAGAGAAAGCTTTCCCAACAGTCACCAAAAACATTTGGGTCAACATTTATTCTATTTTTAAAGCAGGGAAGATTTTAACATTGATAACCCTGAGAAAAAGAGAGAAATATAAGAGCTCAGTGGTTGACTAGGTCCACTACTATCTGTTAGTGTGGTCAGAACTTGACAAAAGTGTGGAGAAAGATGTGGTGAGGATAGATACCGCAACATCGGTTTATCTTGAAGGGAGCAGTAGGTACTGGACAACATTTACCAACCTGTTTTATCAGTAGTTCCCCCAAAAAGGGTTCATAATGAAGGAACCTGTCTAAGACATAGACATAAGTTTATCAAATGTCATCTCATGTCTATTGTTGTTCAAGGCAAAGTGACAGGTTCTTCTGATAGGGCACCCCCCCCCATTTATAGTTACCATCATTGTGCTCCTTTGAGAGTCCATTCTCCTGTAGAAGCACTGAATCTGAACCCTAAGCTCAATATCAATGTATGTCAGAGAGCTTACACAAGGATAACCTCTAGAGATCCGCGCTATACCCGAATGACGGCTACAGCGCGGACCTACATTGCCCGGGACAATGTCTATTGACGTCGTCCCGTGCATGAGCGGCCTGCGAGCCCCCTCAAGGGCACGCGCGGTGCGCTCTGTGATCAGCAAGTCCATGAGATCAGGTCACAGATCCCGACCCATTACCACGTGATCAGCTGTCAGCCAATGACAGCTGATCATGTGATGTCAACACAGCCGGTAATCGGCTATTTTTTCTCCTCGTGCTGACAGCGCAAAGAGAAAAAAAAAGGCGATCACCCGCGACAGTGAGAGGGACATCAGTTCCGATCACTGCGATGTGCCCCAGCTTCTCAGGGCCCACCTATGCCCCCTATAAGTGCCGCCTACCAGTGCCCACAGTGACATCTGTTAGTGCCCACAAGTGCCATCTGTCAGTGCCCACAGTGCCACCTGTCAGTGCCCACAATCAGTGCCTGAACAGTGCTGCACATCATTGCCACCTATCAGTGCCCATCAGTGTCACCTTCCAGTGCCCATCAGTGCCACCTATCAGTGCCCATCAGTGCCACCTATCAGTGCCATCTATCAGTGGTACCTATCAGTGCCCATCTGTGCCACCCATCCATGCCACCAATCCGTGCCACCCATCAGGGCCCATCAGTGCCATCTTATCAGTGGCCATCAGTGCCGCCTTATCTGTGCCCATCAGTACTGACTTATCTGTCCCCATCAGTACCGACTTATCTGTCCCCATCAGTGCCACCTTATCTGTCCCCATCAGTACCGACTTATCTGTCCCCATCAGTGCCACCTTATCTGTCCCCATCAGTGCCACCTTATCTGTCCCTATCAGTGCCGCCTTAACTGTGCCTATTAGTGCCCATCAGTGCAGCCTATCAGTGCCCACCAGTGCAGCCTATCAGTGCCCACCAGTGCCGCCTCATCAGCGCATATCAATGAAGCAGAAAAATTACCTGTTTGCAAAATTTTATAACAAACTATTAAACATGTTTTTTTTTTCAACATTTTCCATATTTTTTTGTTTCTTTAGCAAAAAATAAAAACCCCAGCTGTGATTAAATACCACCAAAAGAAAGCTCTATTTGTGAGAAAAAAATGATAAAAATGTCATTTGGTACAGTGTTGTATGTCCACGCAATTGTCATTCAAAGTGTGTCAGCACCGAAAGCTGAAAATTGGTGTGGGCAGGAGGGGGGTTTAAGTGCCCAGTAAGCAAGTGTTTAATGACCTTCTCCTCTCCCTCACCTGACCGTGTTCAGGCCAGGTGATTGGTCTCTCAGACCTGGGCACTGCACCCAGGGAGGAGGGAGAGAGGGTACCATGCTCCCCTACACTCAGAAATACTGGACGTTTCTTAGTGCCCCTGCAAGCAAATGGCACAGCTGGGGAGAATGTTAAAGGTGTGTGTGGGAGGGTTCCCTATCAAAAGAACTTGCCTTAAAGTGGCCCTGCACACACTGATTTAACTTTAGGTCATGGTTTTCCTAATCATCCAACTAGTGCTAAATGGCGTTTTTTTTTTTTGTTATTCAATCGTACCTTATTATTCCTACCTGGTCTATCCATACATCCCTCTGTGTCTGCGGCTGTGGGCGGGGTCTGTGCGGGTATCCGCATCACTTCCTTTGAGTGCCGCACTGTCTCCTGGGATCTGGTGTCATTCATCCCAGGAGTCAGTGTGGATAGCCGATGCGAAATCTCGCGTGATTTCACGGATGGCACCTGTTGTTATGGCAACATAGTTTTTTACGCCGCTCTGCGCTGTTGCCAGTGCACATGCGTGGAAACCAGCGAGGCATGCTGATAGATATAAGGAAATGGGAACAAGGAAGTGATTGCTTGTGGGCTTCAAATGCCCACAAGCAAAATGGAAATTCAGTTGTTTTGATTTTAAGATTTTAAGAAAAAACGGACATGGATACCGGACAGACACAGAAAAAGTGAATTTAACGTTAGACTGAAAAGACTTTTTAAAAGGAGAAGAAAAGAAAATAATAATTGTGTGCAGAACCGCTTTAATGAGCAAAATTACAGATTCTCTTTGACAGGAATATACTGTATAGTTTTTATTTTTTGTAAACTAATCAAAAAAAGGATAAAAGCCCGGCTATGACTTAAACAACCACTATTTATCCAAAATTACTAGAATTCACTCAATATACCTAAAATATACTAATGTACTAATGTACTAATATACTAATGATACCAATACAAACAGAAATATTTATTAGCACACATTAATCTCATGAGTTTCAAATAGAGCTTTCTTTTCATGGTAATTAATTACCGCTGGTGTTTTTATTTTTTGCTAAAGAAACAAACAAAAAAAACGAAATCATTTTCATTTTTTTTTATTCAATTTTGCAGGTAATTTTATTCCTTCACTGATGTGTGCTGATGAGGCTGCACTCATGGGCACTGATAGGATGTACTGATAGGCACTGATGAGGTGGCACTGATGGACAGTAATAGGTAACACTGATGGGCATTGATTAGGCTGCACTGATGAGAAGCCACTGGTGGGCACTTATGAGGGGCCACTGATGAGACTGCACTGATAGGTGACACTAATGGGCACTTATGGGCTCTGATAGGCAGCACTAAGGGGTACTGATAGATAGCACTGATGGGCACCGATAGGTGACACTAATGACAGTGTCATCATCAGTAGAGTCCACTAGATTTTAGTTAGGGGTGTCAAAGGGGGCTGAGTACAAATGCACACCACACTTTTTAGATATTTATTTGTAAAAAAAAATTGAAAACCATTTATCATTTTCCTTCCACTTCACAATTATGTGCCACTTTGTTTTGGTCTATAACATAAAATCCCATTAAAATACATTTACGTTTTTGGCTGTAACATGACCATTTCTTTTTAAAGGCATTTATTTTTAAAGGCATTTTGTAACTCAAATCAGTATTTATTATTTAGCCTGTAAGAAAGGTATAGGGTCCACAAACTATGTTATATATTTCTGAAAATTGATCATTTCTAATATACTGACATGTCATTTCTTGAGGCCTGAAAATGTCAGGACAGTACATATACTCCCAAATGACCCTTTTTTGGAAAGTACACAGTCCAAGGTATTTAGTAAGAGGCATGGCAAGTTTTTTGAAGTTGTAATTTTTTGCCACAATTTTTTTACATACTGTCACCAGTGCAGTACAGCATCATCATATAATCGGTGTGGTAGTGATCAGGGACACTGACTCGTGACAGTATTTAAAAAATATATATATATTACCTTTTTCTTATTTTTTTTTTTTTTTTTAGTTTTTTTTTTTTTTTTTAAACACACTGTGACCAGAGCAATACCGTGTTACCATAGTAACACAGTACTACTCTGGGGAAGTGATCAGGATTTTTTTTCTTTTACTCATTATGATTGCTTAATTCAGTGAATTTCACTTGTATAAGCAACCATTTTCACTGAATAAAACTGATTCATTCAGTGTTTACTATTGTGGTTAGCTGTGATTGGTCACAGCTAATCACATAGTACAGGTGGTCTCTGATTGGCCCTGTCTTTACCATGTGATCACTATGACCAATCACAGCTAGCAACACAATTGTACACAATAAATGTGATGAATCAAAGCCATTCATTGTTTTTAATTGTTAAGTGATCTGCTCTGATTGGTCACAGTGATCACATGGTACAGGCAGTGGGCCGGTACACTGCCTTAGTGATCGGCTGTCTTTGGTGGACACAGCAGGTGATGGATCGCACAGGATCGAGGCCCTACAGCTGCGCACGAGGTGCATTTTGAAAGAACGTTATATGCCGTCCACCCAGAATGACGAATGTCCAGCCCAGCCGTCATTTGACAATAGGCTGGGTGGGAAGGGGTTAATGGTGTGTATCCCATTAGCTGCACGCTGCTACTTCTTGTAAAAATATTTCATTGCCACTTTCAAGCTTCTTCCCTTTCCACCATTCATAGAGCTCATATTACTAATCTCACAAAATGCATAGCGTTGTGTGAATGGAGGATGAGCAGCTGAATGACAGGATCTCCACCGTCCATTCACATCCTCTATTGGAAAATCTCTGCAAACTAATATCCAATTGATCAATGCACATGCACACATACTCCTGCCAATGTCAGTACAAGATCACAGCAGATCCCGGCAGAATGTAACTCTTTCAAAGACACTTAATTGGGAGGCACAGCCCATCTCCACTCTCAGTTGAAAGTAAATATAAGCTGAATCCTTGTGAGCAAACCAGCAGTGGTGAAATGTGCCAAGGAAGGTGTTTTCTGGTGGAGACATTAATGTATGCCGTTTTCATCTTTTGACAAAATTAATATGGAAAGAAGAGCTAAGTTTTAGAGTGTGGCTTATATTTACACAAACGTGGCAGGTTTTGAGGGAGCGTGCAATTGGCATGCTGACTGCAGGAATGTTACATAGTTACATAGTTAGCTAGGCTGAAAAAAGACACAAGTCCATCCAGTTCAACCCAAAAAAAATAAATAATAATAAATAAAAATAAAAAGTATCGTACAATCCAATATACCCAATTCTATACCCACAGTTGATCCAGAGAAAGGCAAAAAAAAAAAACCCCAGCAGAGCCTACTCCAATCTGCTACAGCACCAGAAAATGTCCACCAGAGCTTGAATTGAATGTTCATTTCTCTACCTCTGCCGTCTCCAAATGCTGCCAGGTGAGTGTGTAGCGGAAGAGCCTAGTGTTTATAACAACTGCAGACATCAGTCTGGGAAATCCTTGAAACTCCTCCTTAAAATCCTCCAGGGGGCAATACTCTGCTTGTTGCTCAAAACACACCATAGGCAATAAAATGAAAAAAAGCGCCTTTTATTTTAGTCATTTTTTTTTTTAAGTACATAATTAAATCCAAAATAAACAAGATACAAATCGTGTAACACCCCGCTGACACTTACATCAATCGCCGCCACCCGGACCTCCTTGGACCCGGACTTGGAGGATATTCAACATTTATATTCACTAGATTAACTTTATAAACGTTGATAATAATTTTTATATATTTATTTATGAACTTCGATTGAACGCAATTTAAAAATTTTGCACTTAGAGCACTGCATTTATATGTTTTGGTTAAGAGATTGGTTAAGAGATAAGGGTAATATGTTAATTTCATTTACCTCCATTCTCTTCTTTTCCATGTAGGGCTCACAAAAACTGTGTCCAGGGAAACAGCAGTACCATTAGCTCAAGCCGGGGCAAATGTTGGCCATGTAGACTTCTAATGCAGCAACTAATTTCATGAATCAAATAGTAGGAACATAAAATCAAAATAGCTGACATTTCTGCTTTGAAAACTGTATTATCGTAACACCCTAATAAAAATTTCATTATTACCCTTTCCTGACTGGTTGCCTTTACATTAACAGTTTTTGTACTTTTACAATATTTCAGGATGTATATACATGACTAAAGGCTGCCCATTACATACAGTTTCTTTGAATCTGTACTGCATTAGTTGTGCCAATTGTTGACCATTTGGACTTCTACTGCAACAACTAATTCCAGTCATCAAATAGTAGTGAAAGAGAAACAGAAAAGGGCTGACATTTCTGCTCTATCAAAGAGATTCACAGTTTTTGTCCTTTTATCATAATTTAGGGTGTGTCTGGATGACTAAAGGCTGCCCAATCCATAGTTTCCTTGTATCTGCAATGCATTATGGGTTTTTTATTCCAATGAAGAGGAAGTCAGAATTTAGATTATTACGATATCTATGTGAATTAGTGTTTTAAATGGCCAGTGATAAGTGCTGGTGTGAAAGAGGTAGTTTTGCGGCCAAATGACCTTGAGCAAGGATTGCTTCTAAAAGTCTTTTTTTTTTTACGCTTCCACAATGAAGTCTTCTGATTCTGAAAATATGCTTAAAGCAATGTAATATTGTCACATGTGAGTCTTGTCATTTTCTGTCACATTATGACCACCCTTTTCTTAATTCTATGTATTTATTAGTCATATGTTCTCCTCACTGTAGAGCTCAACAGCCTTGTATGCGTTGAATGCCATTACTTGTTAAATCAAACCACTTTCCTATTAAAACTAGTTCCTAAAGAGGAACTCTTTCGACAACAATTTGCATCTACATAGGCCAAATAACCTGATGTCAATGCAGTCTGGTGACAAACAACAACCCCGTGGTTCTAATAGTCCCTAGCGTTCTAATAGTCAGCCGCATGTGAAAATTAGGAAGAAATGGGACCATGGCGTGTACTCATCCTTAGTCTTGTCTATATTACGTGGCACACATTCCTGGATCACTAGGCTCATCTGTAGCGCAGGGGTCAAGTCCTGGGGAAAAAAGTGTGGGAACTCCCACCCAAGATCCACTCGCCCACCTAAAAAAAAAAAAAAAATGATACGCTCATATGCACGAACGCTTCAAAAGTGGTATTTTTAATCCAACACTTTTCACTTTTCATTGAACAGAGTTTGGATAACACGGGGTTAAACGGATAGGTCATAAATGAACTGCACATTATCTGGACAGAATGCTTGGGGAGATAGTGATGTGTTCCTGCTTAGGAGATGTATGTTAGCTTGGGGGGCTGCAAACTCTGCAGGGCTCCAACACACACTCGCTGCTATTCCAACCCTTCACATATTTCCACATAAACTTCCCTCCTGGCATTAAACTTTGCCAGGTATTGTGCTCAGCTTACCACCCCAAACTGATGTTCCTCCCTCAGCTCACCTCTCTCCCTGCATGTCCTGTGAGCAGAATAGCTGTGCTCCTCATCTGGGTTCTCTCATCATATGGCACTGAAGATAGAGGAGGGGGGGATTCAGCGGGACACACAGAGCAAGTATACAGGAGACTGAGGGGGGGTGAGGAGACAGAAAATCAGAAGGGGCCGGCGGGGAGGAGCACATCACGAGAGGTCTGACTAAACACAATCTCTTAGCAGCAGGGACCTGATCTACCCGTCAGCTAGCTGTAATTGACAGGTAGATCGAAGTGGAAGCTGTCATGGGGCCTCCTACTGGCAATGCCTAAATGGTGAGGTGTGTGGCACTTACTATTGCGACCTGTGTCGGCAGCTGTGGGTGTAGCACCTGCCACACAGCTCACATACTTCAAAGTCTTGCAGGACACGGCTGCTAACGGGAACTGAGTTCCTGTTGTGGAAAAAGTACAGGAACTCCGTTCCCATGCGTTCCTGCAGGACTTGAGCCCTGCTGTAGCGGGTGCTGTAGCGACTACCAGCTGGACATTGGATATCACAGATCAATGCACATATTTGCCAACAAACCATGGATCTTTAAATGCAGTCCCAAACTTTTATTGCAGAGAGATCACATTACAAAAGAACAAGTGCAATGTTTCAGAGCTGTGAAGGACCTCTTCATCAGCCATGTGATGTCATCCTTAGAACACCATAAACAAGCAGGCCGGAATCAGGAACTTAGAAAAATTCTTCAATGAACCAATAGGAGCTTCTATTCTGGTTTCTACGTTGGCCATGATGACAGTGGATACAGACACAGTATGGATCCCAATGATCATAGATGATAAATTGTGTTTTTTTGTAAAAAATGTTCCCCCTCCCCATCCCCAGTTTCCTAGTCCAAAGTTCTACTACCTCTGGTACTGTTGGGTACGATGGGAAATATGGGGTATTATTCCATTCTGCTGTGGATTGGTCATTCTCAATAAGCCAGATGCGACAACTTGGTCACTGTGTTGGGAGTGCACAGCGAGTGCACTCTTAGCACATGATAGCAGTTCCCTACAGATGTATATGTGGCTAGACATCAAGACCCACCTGTACTACCTCCATATATATGTGTAAGACAAACAAGAACAGGTTAAGATTAGGGATATTAACCCTGATTCACTTTAAGCATGTTCACTTTGCAAGGAAATTTTCACTTAGCTTAATGAATGTGGAGAACATGTGCTGACGTCAATCATCCGATTATGTGATACAAAACAAAACCTCTTCTTAAATTTTCCTTGCACCTGATTGGGTATTTTTTGAAATGTGAATCTTCACCACATTCACTGAGGTAGGTGAAAATTAGATTGCAAAGCGGATATGATAGGGATAATAGCAAAATAAGAGCAAAAACTATAGCACCAAAATTCAATCAAACAGTAATTAAGACCAAAATATTAATTACAGGCATACCCCACTTTTAAGTACACAATGTGGTTTATTTACTAAAGCTGGAAAGTGCAAAATGAGGCTCACTTCTGCATAGAAACCAACGAGCTTCTAACCCCAGCTTGTTCAATTAAGCTTTTGCAATAAAACCTGGAAACTCATTGGTTTCTATGCAGAAGTGAGCCTGATTTTGCACGTATGCTAGGTTTAAAAAGTGTAAGAAACATCATGCATATAAAAAGATATTCAGAGTTTGGTCCTTAGTCAAATATGATACATAAGCATAATAATGCATATACTGTAAACCCCAACGCATTTCAATTCTTGATACAACTCTTCATCAGGGGATTCAGTATCATGGAGGTAGATTAGGACCAGTACATAATCATCATATTTCTGGAGGAGATGAGCCCTTTCCACAGGAACCCGCAAAGTGTTGGAGCACAAAGGACACCAATGGAGTTTCCCACTAAAAGTGTAGCAAAGACCTCCGAGTCCAAGTGGGTGGACATCACCAATGTTAGACAATATAAGCTAAGCCCCAAAATACAGGGCTGAGTATGTAGAGGGAATATGGGGTTACCAGCAGAAACAGGCCAGCCAAATATCGATCAGTAACAAGGCAGGTGGACAAGTGCCTTCAGAGATGTGGCTATTCTGCTTTAAAAGCCAGCAAGCAATGTGGGAGTATTTTTCATGGACGTATGGAGGCTAACCTTTGAAAATGCTAGTTACTTAACATTCACGGTGATCCAATGGTTTCTGTACTTTGGGCCAATTCACACCGATTGTGGTGTGGGAAACGTGCGTTTCTGTGGGCATTTCCTGTACTGCATGGGAACTCATTGCACTTCTTAGATGCATGCAGGTACCATTAATTGTTAAAACAAATACAAAGAGATTTCCAAGCTTAAACTTACCAACCAGCCAGCGACCAACCAAATTGACCTATCTAACAATATGCATTAAGAACAGGGGTTTAGTCTGCACACATTTGCAAAACCATGGTTAATCTACAGGCCCCATCAAGGCACCCTGTTTACTGTAGTCCCTAACTCTAACTTCTGAGAGTCTCCACAATGAAAGATCATGCATTTTAATGGATAGGCAGAAGACAGGTGAGCCTGGAAGGAGCCCACCCCCCTTAAATGTACAGGGGCACACTGAACACCCAGAACATGGCACTATGGCAGCAAAGACATCAGTGCGTTGCCTCACCAATATAATTAAATTACAAACAAGTGGCCACTGCCCCCCACCTATAACTGGTCTTTGCAGCAAGGAGCACTGGAAGGGCAACATATGTCAAACAATGACAAAGTGATTTCCAAGCTCAAACTTACCAACCAGCCAGCAACCAAACATTAATTGTTAAAAGCACCCCAAATGCATCTAGGAAATGCACATGCATTTGTGGAAGTAAAGATGCTCCACAAATGCACCCCAAACACATCTGAGAAATGCGTTTGTGGAAGTATGAAGGTTATTCATTAAAAATCCTAGATGCCTGGCAGTCATGGTGATCCAATAGTCTCCATATTTTGGGCCCCGTTCACCGCAATTGCGGTGTGGAAAGCATATGTTTCAGTATTTCTCACACTGCCCTTCTTAGACGAAAGGGGGTGTCATTAATTGTTAATGGAACCCCAAATGCATCTAGAAAACACACAATTTTTAAAGTCATGTTTGCTGTACTTTTTTTTGCACATTCCTGGGTGTTTAGCAGCTCAGTGAAATGAATGAGCTGTCAAAAATGTTGCGGCTGGGAACGAACAGAAATTATCCAGTCCTTTCTGATTGCTAATGTAGGACAAATATGCAGAATAGTTCTGCCTTTACTTTGCTTTTCCTGACCTGATTAATTATCTCTATGCACAGAGATGTCCCTTACCCAGTGGAGTCACTAGGGTTGGTGTCACCCTGTGTGGAAAAAATTGGTGTCACCCCCCCTCCACCAACTATAATCCATACTATATCCAATGACTAAGTACAGCCCCCCTCTCCCGCAGTATAGATCGCCCTTCCTCAGTACAGACCCCTCCCACTCAGTATAGACCCCCCTTCCTCAGTATAGATCCCCTCGCTCTGTACAGACCCCCTCACTAAGTACTGACCCCCTTCCTCAGTATAGACCCCCACTAAGTAAAGACCCTCCTCCATCAGTATAGACCCCCCTGCCTCCGTACAGACTCCCCTCCCTCAGTACAGACTCCCCTCCCTCAGTACAGACACCCCCTCAGTGCAGACCCCCCTTATTCAGTATAGACCCCCTCAGTACAGACCGCCCCTCCATCAATAAAGACACCCCCTCAGTACAGACCCCACTCTATCAGTATAGACCACCACAGTACAGATTCCCCTCTCTCAGTATACACCCTCCTCAGTGAAGACCCCCCTCCATCAGTATATACCCCCTCAGTACAGACCCACCTCCATCAGTATAGACACCCTCTAGTGCAGACCACCTCAGTGCAGACCCCCCTGCAGTGCAGATCCCCTCAGTGCAGACCCCCCTCCAGTGAAGACCCCCCCAGTGCAGACCCCCTCTAGTGCAGACCCCTCCATCTGTATAGAACCCCCTCTCCCCTCCCATAGCGCCCCCCTGCACATGTTCATCTGTATTACAATACACTGTACAGACCTTTAGAACAGTGTGGGATATGCACAGCAGTGTGTCCCTCGGACTCCCTCCTCCTGTGTAGATGTAAACAGAGAGAAGGTAGAGGTGGATTTGGTCTGCTCCGCTCCGCTGAGGGACACAGCCGGCTAGACGCAGATCAGTGTAGGGGTGCAGACCATGCGGTGTTAGTGGTGCTGCTGCCCAAAGGTGTCACCCCTCTGGCAAGTGTCACCCGGGTGCGGCCCGCACCCCCGCCCCCCCCAGTGACGCCATTGCCCTTACCTCTGATTCACCCTGCTCCAGGTGCCTCCATAGCAAGCCGGGTGGTAAGGAGGCAGCCATGCATGTGCACTCCTGAACTGGGCTGTGTGTGTCCATGGACACACAACTCTAGTAAGCCACGTCCTTGTTCCTTCCTCACAGAAGTTTGACTGACAGCAGCAGGAGCCTATAGCTCCATCTTCCCTCAGTGTATCATGTGAAAGCAGGGAGTGATAGCAGAGGTGCTGCAGCCAAGACAGCACTGTAGTGGTGACAGGAGCCAGGTAGGTGTTTAGGGGTGGGGGTGGGTCAGACAGGTAGTGGGAAGTTTTTTCTTAATGCAGAGAATGCATTAAGGTAAAAAGGTTGGGATCCACCCAGAGCCCTAATTGACAGCTGACTCTAGCTTCAGCACACCCCTCTCCAGCCTGGGGTTCCAGTGTGTACTGGAGGGGCAGAGCAAAGAGCGATGACTGACAGTCACCTCTCTCTGTTCAGTGCTGGCCAAGAATTGAGAAATCGGTGGTCATGTGACCACTCTTGAGCTTAAAGCCGGTGGATGACAGCTGCAACATCAGAGCGATGCTGCAGCATGGAGGTGAGTATGTATGTTTTTTATGCACCCCAAACTTCTCCTTAAATATGTGTGTAGCACTCTTCTAGTTAGGTGCTAATAGGGGTATGAAAATATAGTTATTTGTGGGATTCACTGTAATCAGTGGAGCTGGATTTGATTGTTACAGGCTGTTCTGGGTTCTGCAGCTACAGGCTCACCTACTTTATTCCAGTAGGTTCTGGAACATAGTAAGCTGGAAGGGGTAGATCCTGTGCTGATTATTTCTACAGCCTCAGCCAATCCCTGGTTGACAGCATGACCAGCAGGGGGCTAGGGGTGTATAAATAGTCTGAGGCCTAGAACAGCAGGGTCCTTTGTCTGTTAGTGAGTGACCCAGCCTAGAGGGGCTGTCTGCCCTCCAGGGTAATGCAGTGGCGGCTGAAGGTGGTTCTGCGGGGTCCTAGCTCAGGGAAAGCTTGGGGACCGACTACAGAAGCTGCAGGAACAGTTTGGAGCAAAGTCTGGGGTAAGTGAGGGCAGGGTAGTTGAGGGTGGTGTGGGATAGGGGTTGATGGCTTGGGTGGTTGGGATACAGCTTCTCATGCAGGTGGATCCTCTGGAGCTGGGAGCCTGGCACCAGCTGAGCACTGCTGATTCATCTGGTCCTGGGCAACTGGGGCTAGGGGGAACTCAGTGGGGGGGGGGGGGGCGGAGGTAGAGCAGGCGGTGACTCCAAAATGATGTGTACCAGTGAGCTAATCCCCTGCTGTAAAAAACTATTTTAAGAAAAACTTCTCCTGGTCCCCTATGTTCAGTGGGTGCGGGGGGCAGAAAGCAGACTATTTAATCACTTTCAAGTTTTGGCAGATTAATCCACAGAATCGCTCCCGACCGGCCTCAGTGTACCAATATAGAAGAGGATAGCCTTTAATGTAATTGTGTGGAGCATTGCTGCGGATTAATCCTTCTAAACCAAAAAGTGGTAAATAGTCCACTTTCTGTCCACGGCACCCACTAAACATAGGTGACCCAGAGAAGTTTATTTTTTAAAACAGGGGGATTAGCTCATTGGTACATAGAATTTTGGAGTCCCCGACCACTCTACCTCCAGACCCCCCAGTGAGTTTGTAGAGCCAGGCCAGGGCAGGAGGGGACAGGTGTGGTATGAGTGGTGGGGGTTGAGATGGGGCAGAAGTGACAGCTGGCAGGAGGGGAGGAGAATCCTGTGGACAGCTGAAATTTCATTGTTTGCTAAGGACACAGTGGCCTTAACAACCAATAATTGCCGGCATTCTTTTCTTTACATTTCAGCTGTTAGTGGGGAAATCATGTTGACTGTTGAAAGACCCAAGCCAGAAGGTATCGGTTTCGGGTATCAGAGCATGTGCACCAGTGCCGATACCCATGCAAATGCTTAGTACCGATATCGATATTGGTGCAACCCTATGCTGGATAGTGTTCTGCATTAGTTATGGGTATCCCAAAGATCACCCTAATCCCTATCCCAGTTCTTTAAACAATAAAAAAACAAAAGTCAAATTTAAAATGCAAAATATGGTGCAGCTGTGCAGTACTGGGATAGGGTTGTGCTGCACCCAGGGCAAGGATCCAGAATTGCACCCCCCCCCCACCACACACACACACACACACCAACCTAATATTATTACATGCTGTAGAATGTGTGTACTTCCTTGCTTCCATTTTTTACCTTTTTTACCCCTTTGCTTCACTGGGCCCAGGGCAACTACCCCTCCTGTCCACCCCTTGTCCCAGTCCCGCAGCTGTGCATGGTAGCCAACCAGCTTCTAACTTCAGCTTGTTCAATTAAGGTTTGACCAAAAAAAAAACCTGGAAGCTGATTGGTTTCTAAGCAAGCCAAGCAGATAGAGGTTGGGTTACTAAAACTGGAGAGTGCAAAATCTGATGTAGCTCTGCATAGAAACCAATCAGCTTCCATGTTTTAATGGAACAAGCTGAAGTTAAAAGCTGATTGGCTACCATGCACAGCTGCACCAGATTTTGCACTCTCCGGTTGTAGTATTCCCCTGTGTGCCTAGCTGTCATGCACCTAAGAGAGAATAGAACCTGGAGCAAACATGGGGACCGGTGTGGGGTTTGTGCTACATATACATCCTAATTCACACCATCCAGTAAGGATCTTACAGCTCATGTACCCTGTTTGTTGAATTTCTTTACTCTCAAGTGGGTTGTAAAGGTTCGTGTTTTTTCACCTTAATGCATTCTATGAATTACCTGTCAGTGACCCCCCCCCCCCCCCCCCCGTTTTACTTACCTGAACCCTCGAAATTGTCCCACGGGGACGCGCCTTCTTTCTGCTAGGGGGTTCTCGGCTGTTGATTGGATAGATTGATTTGATAGCAGCACAGCCATTGGCTCCCGCTGGTTCCCGCTGCTGTCAATCAAATACAATGACACAGCCGCCGGGGGCGGTGCTGCGTCTATGGACGCCGAATGCTGGACTCAGGAGTGCGTCCGCAAAGTAACCCCCCGGGAAAGTGCTTCTCCCAGGGGGTTATCTGATGTGGGGAGGAGCCGAGACAGCTGCCGAGGGACTCCAGAATACCAGGATTGGGGCCACTCTGTGCAAAACGAGCTGCACAGTGGAGGTAAGTGTGACATGTTTGTTATTTAAAAAAAATAAAATAAAATAAAATTACCTTTAGTGTCACTTTAATTATAAAACAAACCTACATGCCACATATGTGTAATCAGAAAAATTAGAGAATCACTATCCAGAGCAAAGGATCAGACACGCTTGTTACGTAGCTCAATTCTCTCGTTTCTGCTTAATACTTAATAGCCTGACGTGTCTATAAATGAAGTGACAACTTCTCATTGCAGCCAGCAGCATATTAACACAAGTTACTTGTTACCAGCAGTGAGATCCCCTCTCCAAGGATTTGTACTGTCTGGTGTTAGCATCCGTTATAAGACCTCTCCCGGGTATACTGACTGGCCCCCGTTTGCCGCGTCTGTATTAACAGCCATTTCCCACTATTTTCTTTCGAAGTAAGCCAGTGTTTCGTTTTAATCTTGAAAACATAAATGTCCTACCTGAGAGCTTTTAGGCTGGGTTCACATATGTGCAAATTGGCTGTGGGTTTTCCGGCATCCAATTCGGAGGACATGCGAGCGTGACCGGCTCTCAATGGAGCCAGTTCACATATGTCTGGGGCGGGCATATTTCAAAAGGGCCCTGAGTCTGGTTCAGATGTGAATTCAGGCACAAATTTAGACCTGAATCGCACCGTGAACAGAAACGCACCGGACCCCAGGCTGTGAACCATGGCTGCACATATGTGAACCCAGCCTTACTTTTATTATGCAGAAGCTCTTCTGTGCTTATCTTTGATTTTGTTTAATTTCTTCAGTAATGCCTGATTTTTTCTGTCTTTATGGCTGCCCCACCCACTACTTTTCCGCTGTCCAATGAGGCTGCATCTGTGGCCAGTATAAGAACTCCCACTGGGCAGTACTATGCAAGTTGCTTGAGTTCAGCCATAAAGCCAGAGAAAGTCAAACCCCAGTAACAAAAGCAAAACCGAATCAGAGAGAACACAGAAGAGGCGATTATGGGTAATAATTGTAAAGGTAGGTATATTGCGGTGCCTAACAAGACTTTCCCTTTATAAGATTAAAATGAATGAAATGATTACTCTAAAGCCTCGTACACACGATCAGATTTTCTGCCAACAAAACCACAGACTTTTGTCCGAAGGGCGTTGGCCCAAACTTGTCTTGCATACACACGGCCACACAATTGTTGGCCAACAATCACAAATGTAGTGACAAACTACATGGTTTTTCAGCTCTTTAGCGCCACCCTTTGGGCTCCTTATGCTAATTTCGTGTTAGTAGAAGTTTGGTGAGTGTTGATTCGCACTTTTCTTTTTTCGCGCTTTTCATTTCGGGCTTTTCAGTTCATTTCTGAATGGCCGTTCGTCAACCAGACATGTTGTGGAATCAGAGGAGATAACGTGTTATTTATTATTTGGCCTTGGAGTTATTGCTTTCACATTATTTTTTGGGTTGAATAATAATGATTTGATTTGGTATATTTTCTATATTTTTGGATGCATAGAATGTATTTTCGGTTAAGTTCTATTGGCAGATAGCATGTCTAATGTTATTTGTTTTATTTTTGTTTTATTTTTTTAATGCACAATAAAAAAATTGTGGAGAATAATACTTGGCTATGTGTTTTACTTCAAATGACATTTTGGTTGTAGGCAGTTACATTTTAAAAATTACAATGTAAAATTAATAAGGGACACCAACGTTGTATCTTTGATCTTAAAAACTACGGGATAATGGTGTTGTGGTAACTTGACCAAATAATAATAAAAAAAAAAGCAGAATAATATTATTCTTGATATCACTAGAAAAAAAAAGCCTTTGAAAATAACTCCATCAGTATCACCAGCAAAGCAGCTTCATTATTATCCCATTAAAGAAGAAGAGAATTGTGCGCTGCATTTCGAGATTTCATAATGTGCCACGTCACGAATGTTAATTCTCCATTACGAATGCTAGTTTACAAGACTAGGAGGTTTTCGGCTGTTGATTGGATAGATTGATAGCAGCGCAGCCATTGGCTCCCGCTGCTGTAAATCAAATCCAATGACGTGGCCGCTGTGGGGCGGGGCCAAGTCCTGCATTCAGCGTCTATGGACGCCGAATGCTGGACTCGGGGGCGCACCCACAAGGTAACCCCCTGGGAGAGCGCTTCTCCCAGAGGGTTATCTAATGCGGGGAGGAGCCACGAGAGCCGCCGAGGGACAACAGAAGACCAGGTTCGGGGCCACTCTGTGCAAAACGAGCTGCACAGTGGAGGTAAGTATGACATGTTTGTTTGTTTTTTTTTTAAAAAGGAACCTTTAGTATCACTTTAATTCCAAACACCTCTTCCTAAGCCATCCTGCAGTGTAATGGATCAAAGTCACAGCTTGAGAAAAGAAAATTTCCCGCCCTGGGGACCAGACATTTTTTCCTGCTTGTTATCTTCCTGGGCATTGGTCCCCTCACTGCCCCCATGAGTTCTCCTGCCTCTGGAGCCTATGGGAGAGTGCCTGGCAGCTGCAATAAGAGGTGTCCACACCACAAAGGCAGAAGAAGAAATCCAAGAAGTACAGAAGAAGAGGGAAGGTTCATCATATGAATTTGCATTTGGATGGGGTTTTTTTGTTGATTGTTAGATGGGGTGGAATGGGGGCATGAAGCGGGGTTGACACAGAAAAATCAAGTATTCTAAATAATTATTGCAGTGTTTTTCATTTCCATCAATTATTTTTATTCACTTGTTATGTGTCTTGGAATTTGCTAAAAAAAAACAATACATGCCCCTCTCCTTCTTTTAAAACTGAAGTTTAATTTGCTGATATTGGTGTCCTTTTATGAAACTGAGATCAGCTGCGATCCCAAGTCTCACAGCTGATCTCAGGTCTTTACCTGTGTATGAAACTGAGGTAATCAGATGAGAACCTGTTCTCCACTAATTACCTCAGCACAGTGAGAATCTGCAACTGACTGTCACAGAAACTACAGTGTATGAAGGTGCGATCTCAGCACCTCACTGGCGATCTGTGACAGGATTCTCACTTTCTGATTCACCATCTCAGAGGTGGAGAATCAGAGAGAGAAGCGGGAAGCTGCCTCAGTATTCTGGAGAAAGCAGGAAGTCTTTTGACTTCCTTCTTTCACTCAGGAGCAGCCATACAGTGAGAGAACATCTTCCCCACCATTACACACCCCAAAACAAGCAGGTTAGCAATCTAAAGTGTGTATATATATATATATATATATATATATATAGATAGATATTTCTATATCTATATATATCTATATCTATCTATCTATCTATATATATAAATATATATATATATATATAAATAGATAGATAGATATACACATTGAAATAAACACACACACACATATATATATGCTATATGCTATGACATATATATATATATATATATATATCTATATATATCTATATATATATCTATCTATCTATCTATCTATCTATCTATCTATCTATCTATCTATCTATCTATATATATATATGTCATAGCATATAGCATATATATATGTGTGTGTGTGTTTATATAGATAGATATAAATATATATATATATATATATATATATATATTTATATATATATATATATATTATTCTACCTGCATTTAAATGCTATTATTAATGTCATTTTTATATCATTTTTAATTTATTAGTAAATAAAATTTTGTAAACCCTGAAATATGGTTTTACCCATGGCATGTTCCATTAGGCTACTTTCACACTGAGGCGCTGGGCGTGCTGGCGGTAAAGCGGCGCTATATTTAGCGGCACTTTACCGTCATTATATCGGCGCTTTTCGAACGCTAGCGGGGCAGTTTTACCCCGCTAATGACTGAAATAGGGTTAAAACCGCCCGCAAAGCGCCACTGCAGAGGCGCTTTGCAGGGGGGGTTTGGAGCGCTGCCCCATTGTTTTCAATGGGAAGAGGCGCTTTAGGAGCGGTAAATACACAGCTCCTACAGCGCTCCAAAGATGCGGCTTGCACATTTTTGGACATTTTTCAGCATCCTGCAAGCGCTCCAGTGTGAAAGCCCGCGGCTGTTTGAAGGCGCTTTGCAGGCGCTATTTTTAGAACTTTAGGCCCCTTTCACACTGGGGCAGTTTTCAGGCGGTACAGCGCTAAAAATAGCGCCTGTACACCGCCTGAAAAAACCGGCCCCATTCACTCCAGTGTGAAAGCTGGCGGGCTTTCACACTGGAGCGGTGCGCTAGCAGGACGGTCAAAAAAGTCCTGCTAGCAGCATCTTTGGAGCGGTGAAGGAGCGGTGTATTCATAATTCAAATTGAAATCAATGGGACAGCGCGGCAATACCGCCGGCAAAGCGCCGCTGCAGCAGCGCTTTGCGGGCGGTTTTACTCCTTTTTCTGCCGTTAGCGGGGGTTAAAACTGCACTGCTAGCGGCCGAAAACCGCTGCTAAAACGACAGTAAAGCAGCGCTAAATAAAGCGCTGCTTTACCACCGACGCCACTCAGTGTGAAAGTGTGAAAGGGGTCTTATACAGGGATTTATCAATTATGAAATATATTTTATTTTAATTTATTAATAAATATTTATACTTGTATACTTTATTAAAATTATTTTTTAATGATTATAAATGTATTTTACATTTATATGAATGGTGTATAGCTGCATTACATATGTGGATTACATTAATTTACTATACACCATTCACATTTAAATAGGCACATGTGTGACATTTAAATATTGATAAAAAACAATGTTTTATAATAATTAGGTTAATGTATATTGTGTAGGGGGAATTTAACTTTATTATTTTATTAATATGTAGGGGAATAATGTGTTAATTAGTGTTTAACTTTTGTATTTTAAATCTCCTCACACTGTAATCCCGCTACATCTCGCGAGATTACAGTGTGAGGAGAAGTTCTGAGGAGTTCCCGGCGTTTGTAGATCGCTTCTCAACTCATCATGAGAAGCGATCTACAGACAATCATAAACAGGCACTCAGGGGAGAGCGATCTCCCCTGAGAATGCCTGAGAAATGAATAGCGGTATTTTACCGCACTTTAATAAAAGGACACCATTGTGCCTTTCCTGGCTCTCTTTTTCTCCACTTATCCACATGCTAATGGAAATTGTAGTCAATACTCTGTGCTTCCCTAGGCAAAGTAGGTAGATCTAGGCTGGTGGGAGGGGCCAGCAGGGTGCTGTATATAGCTTCCTGAAAACATCACAGCACCCTGCCCCAGTACTCAAGAGAAGACCGTCAGAGCTTTTTCCAACGAGAATTCCGATCGTGTGTACGCAGCATTAGGATGAATGTTTCCATAGGTTCCCTATTCTTAGTACTGCAGAAGTGTTTTTATTTTTTCAGGAATGAACTAATGGATGTGGACATTTTTCTTCAAATCTTTTATTTATATGATGGGCAAAGATACACGAAATACAACATCTCGAAGTAACATATGGAAAAGATACAATGGTATAGAATGAGCTGAGCAACACAACATGACATAGATATGGATATGCAATTATAAAGAGAGAACAATAGTCATTGGAACATCAAACAAACCCATCTGTAAGATCTAGCATCTCCAAGATGGAGAAACTTATTAATTGCAATCAACTCTGCCCCTAGCTGTGATGGGAGGTATCTTACTTCTGAATGTTCTCTTGGACCACTGGATGGTTTCCGCGAATTTCGCCCCCTTTTTTCCAGTTTAGTGTAGGAGCAGAACAGTATAGGCCCATGGGGCACCCAGTAGGTCCCCATATACCTAAACTATTAGCGACAGAGAGAAGAAACAAAGAGAAAGAAAAAGAAGAGGGGGGAGGCAAGAGGGTAGAGGGAGGGAGTCCAGAGAAGAATGGGGGCTCAGGGAGGCAGCGAGCGCGCACATCTCCAGTCTCAAGCACAGACTGGCACAGCCGACCGGCAACCATAACCCTATCCGACCATCAGTCGTTCTATAATGGGACTGTTCTAATCTGGTGTATTACTCTCCAAAAGGGCCCGCCCTTCGTCCGAGAAGATGAACATATTCCAAATGGACCATGTCTTGGTATACCGTTCGTTTGGATGGCGGGCCGTGAGGATTAGATCCTCCATTTTTTTAATTTCCTCCACCTTTCTAAGCCACAGGCTAATAGTGGGAGATTTTGGATGTGGACATTTATAGGTAAAGTTGATCCACGGAAAATCCGATTGCCTCTCTGGGATCAGGAAGGAATTTTTTCCACTGCTGTAGCAAATTGGATCCTGCTTTTCTGGGGGTTTTTTTCGCCTTCCTCTGGATCAACTGTGGGTATAAGATTGGGTATATGGGATTGTATGATATATTTTTTTTTTTTTTTGGTTGAACTAGATGGGCTTGTGTCTTTTTTCAACCTAACTATGTAACTTTGTGATTATGTAATGGCTGAATTAACCTGGAAACACTTCTGTTAGAAATGAACTGAGTGGAATATAAATGTCTGCTAAATCTATTACACTCTGAATTACAGCCCCATATACATGTATCCATACTTCCAATAGATGCAACTGTAAATGAATGAAATAAGAATTCACATTGTACATAGAAGAGGATCAATATATGATGTTTCCCGCTAAATAACTAATAACACGTTAGGGGGGGGGATTTACTACAACTGGAGCACACAGAATCTGGTCCAGCTGTGCAAAGTAACCAATTAGCTTCTAACTTCGGCTTGTTAAATTAAGCTTTGACAATAAGCCCCTATTCACACTGAATGCAGGTTTGAAATTGTGTGACTTCACTTGAAATTGCAGATTTCACAGCCACCTGTCAGTGTGACTTCAGGTGCCACTTGGCTGGCATCTGTGTGACTTCATGCACAGATGTACATGCAAGTCGCACCTGAAATCGCCAAAAATAGTGCAGGAGCTTTTTTTCGAATCGGTGCGGCACCACAAAGTCGGCATCGCACCGATTTGAACAGTTCCATTGCCGACAATAGTCATGCGATTTGGACCTATAAAATCACATGACAATTCGCACTGGTGGGAATGGGGGCTAAACCTAGAAGCTGATTGGTTGCTATGCACAACTGCACCAGATTCGTCTGTGTGCACCAGTTTTAGTAAATCCCCCCATGCAGTCTGTATGGGTGCATGGATCTGCTGAATATTCTACAAATGTTTGATCTGAAAGAGTGTGAGAATTGTGTGAGGTTGTATAGACTTTTATTGGTGAAGTCAGCTATCATCATTTATTTATAGACACACTAGGTGCATATGTTCACAATATATTATTTTTGTGAAAATATGTATGTCTATTAAAAATCTATTTAAATCTGTTTCAAATGTATCTATTTAGCTGTCTATCTATTTACCTATCTACACTGAGCAAAATTATAAACGCAACACTTTTGTGTTTGCCCCTATTTATCATGAGCTGAACGCAAAGGTCTATGACTATGTACACAAAAGGCCTATTTCTGTAAAATATTGCTCACAAATCTGTCTAAATCTGTGTTAGTGAGCACTTCTCCTTTGCCAAGATAATCCATCCACCTCACAGGTGTGGCATATCAAGATGCTGATTAGACAGCATGATTATTGAACAGGTGTGCCTCAGGCTGGCCACTATAAAAGGCCACTCTAACATGTGCAGTTTTACGGTATCTGGGGGTCCGAAAACTAGTCAGTATCTGGTGTGACCACCATTTGCCTCACGCAGTGCAGCTCATCTCCTTTGCATAGAGTTGATCAGGTTGTTGATTGTGGCCTGTGGAATGTTGGTCCATTCCTCTTCAATGGTTGTGCGAAGTTGCTGGATATTGGCAGGAACTGGAACACGCTGTCGTATACACCGATCCAGGGAATCCCAAACATGCTCAATAGGTGTCCCGTGAGTATGCTGGCCATGCAAGAACTGGGATGTTTTCAGCTTCCAGGAATTGTGTACAAATCCTTGCAACATAGGGCCGTGCATTATCATGCTGCAACATGAGGTGATGGTCGTGGATGAATGGCACAACAATGGGCCTCAGGATCTCGTCATGTTATCTCTGTGCATTCAAAATGCCATCAATAAAATGTACCTGTGTTCGTCGTCCATAGCATACGCCTACCCATACAATAACCCCACTGCCCCCATGGGCCACTCGATCCACAACGTTGACATCAGCAAACTGCTCCCCCACACAACGTCATACATGTTGTCTGCCATCTGTACAGTGAAAACTGGGATTCATCCGTGAAGAGAACAACTCTCCAAAGTGCCAGAGGCCGTCGAATGGGAGTATTTGCCCACTCAAGTCGGTTACAACGACGAACTGCAGTCAGGTCGAGATCCCGATGAGGACGACAAGCATGCAGATGAGCTTCCCTGAGACAGTGTCTGACAATTTGTGCAGAAATTCTTTGGTTATTCAAACTGATTGTTGCAGCAGCTGTCCGGGTGGCTGGGAGGTGAAGATGCTGGATGTGGAGGTCCTGGGCTGGTGTGGTCAGGGCAGCAATCAGAAATTGTGGGGTCCCTTACACAGCTTTAGGCCTGCCCCCCCCCCCCCCCCGAGCCTGACCACCAACATTCCCCAGGGTCCCGCCCACTGGCCGTTCCACCGAATTTGCCCACTAGCCATCCCACCAAGTCCTTCAGGCCCCTCACACCTGTACGCTTTGAGCCCCCCTCACACCTGTATGCTCTGAGCCCCCTCACACCTGTACGATCTGAGCCCCCCTCACACCTGTACACTCCTAGCAACACTCACATGTGTGTATATGACAAGCATGTACACACACAGGGACATGTACACACACAGAGACATGTACACACACACACACACACAGACATGTACACACAGGCATGTACACACACAGGAACATGTACAAACACAGAGACATATACACACAGAGAACTGTAGACACATAGGCATGTACACAGTCACACACACAGCCGCCCTTACTTGTAAGGTGGTCCTAGTCCCAGCTCTTGTTTCCATATGCAGAGGGGTGCACATGCAGGAAATGGCCAGAGGTGGCAGCAAAGAGCCCGATGTCAGCTCATGACAGAGTAGCAGCCTTCTGACTCACACAACACATACAGGAGCTCCTCTGCACCAGACCCTGCCTTCTCATATCCCTGGCAGTCGGTCGGCCCGTCCAGACGCTGGGGCTCCTTACAAGTGTATGGGTTGTACTGATGGCGGCCCTGGGTGTGGTTACACGTGGTCTGAGTTTGGGAGGCCGGTTGGCTGTACTGCCAAATTCTCTGAAAAACCTTTGGAGACGGCTTATGGTAGAGAAATGAACATTCAATTCAAGGGCAACACCTCTGGTGGACATTCCTGCAGTCAACATGCCAATTTCACGCTCCCTCAAAACTTGCGACATCTGTGGCATTGTGCTGTGTGATAAAACTGCACATTTTAGAGTGGCCTTTTATTGTGGTCAGCCTAAGGCACACCTGTGCAATAATCAGGGCCGGTGCTACCACTAGGCAAACTAGGCAGCCACCTAGGGCGCACTGCTGCCTAGGGGCGCTCGGCCACTGGTTTCCCTCCGCGTCTGCATGCTCTGCAGGCTGCAGAATGCAACTAAGTCTGACCGGTAGTGTAATTAGAGGCGCAGCACTGGAGCCAGCGCTAGAGGAAGCAGAGCCGATGCTTTCTGTATAGCGCCACCTTCTGTCACATGGACAGTGTAAAGGGGGTGGAGCCAATGATGGTGAAAAAATTAGGTTTTGTCTAGGGTGTCAAAAACCCTTGCACCACCCCTGGCAATAATCATGGTGTCCAATCAGCATCTTGATATGCCACACCTGTGATGTGGGTGGATTATCTTGGCAAAGGAGAAGTGCTCACTAACACAGATTTAGACAGATATGGCAACACTATTTGAGAGAAATAGGCCGTTTGTGTACATAGAAAAAGTTGTAGATCTTTGAGTTCAGCTCATGATAAATAGGGGCAAACACAAAAGTGTTGCTTTTAGAATTTTGCTCAGTGTATATATCTACCTATCTAGCTATTTGTCTATCTACTGTTATCTATCTATCTATCTATCTATCTATCTATCTATCTATCTATCTATCCTTTCTTTCTCTTTATCCTTCCATCCACTAATTTCCAATATCTTCTTAATATCTATTTTGCTATCTATCTATCTATCTATCTATCTATCTATCTATCTATCTATTTATCTATCTATCTATCTATCCTTTCTTTCTTTCTCTCTCTCTATCATTCCATCCACTAATTTCCCACCTCTTCTTAATATCTATTATTTCTTTTTTTGTCTCTCCATGTATCGGTCTATCTAGATATCCATTTATAGTTTATCTCTCTTGCTCTCTCTCTTTATTTCAACATACACACACCAATACTTTTATTCATGTTGATGTAGTCATTATGTTATATCTTCCTATAAAGGCTATATACCTATAAAAATGTATCTTCAACATTAAGAATTGCACTTTTTTTTCTTTCTTTTTCTATCTATCTATCTATCTATCTATCTATCTATCTATCTATCTATCCATCTTTCTATCTAATTTCTAATTCTTCCTTCCTTCCTTCCTTCCTCCCTCTCTCCATCTATCTGTCTATCTAGGTGTCCATTTATAGTTTACCTCTCTCTCTCTCTCTCTATCATTCTTTTTTCATTTACACACACACACACATGTAGATGTAGTCATTCAGTTATGTCTTCCTCACTAACTGTAAGGCTATATACATATATATATATATATATATATATATATATATATATATATATATATATATATATATATATATATATATATATATATATATATATATATATATATTTATATTATATATATATATATATATATTCTTTACATATATATATAATTATTTTCTTTCTTTCTTTTTTCTTTCTTTCTTTCTTTCTTTCTTTCTATCTATCTATCCTTCCAACTTTACTTCTGTAAATATATGTCTCTCTCTGTATCTCTTTCTTTCCTGTATTGCTCTATCCATCCTATTTCTAAACTCTATATATGTGTCATTATCTATTTGATTAATCTTTTTCTTTCTTTCTTCCTTACTTTCTTTCCACAACACACACACAATCTTTTTATATAAATGTAGTGAAGTATGAAGAACATACCACAGTCATACAGTTAAATCTCCACTATTCTCTCTTAACTATAAAACGAAATACTTATACAAATATACCTTTCTTTCTTTCTTTCTTTCTTTCTTTCTTTCTTTCTATCTTTCTTTCCCTCTTTCTTTCTTTCTTTCTTTCTTTCCCTCTTCCTTTATTTTCCATTCTTATCACATGCCATGTTTATTTATATCATGTATCGTATACAGTCTACCTGCGTGCATCCTTCAGTATTTATATCCCATCCACCTAAATAAAAAATGCTAATCACATTCCCCTTGCGCTTGTCTGAATTCCAAATCAGAGTGTAGGCGTCTCTGTATAGTTAGTTCCATGTATGCGATGCTGTAAGACGATCGTCATTGTGTGAGTGTGTGTCTATATATAGAATGGGCTTCATCGATAATGATTTCAAACAATCACATCAAGTGTAAACTGACATTTCAACACAAGTTTCCTTTTCCTTTAAATATATCTTACTTTTTTTTTGTTTGTATATTTTAAGTATGTTTTACATCAGACCACAGTAATAACATTTTGCAATCAGTTCCTGGCTCCCCGTCCTTGTGTGGGATATTTATTCCATAGTTATCATTTTCATGGTTTTCCTCAACAACATTGTGTTATTTGTAACGTTTTTTTTGTAATGTTTGCTGCAGACAAATCAATAAATAACAATGTAACGATTAAACTCTTATTAACGGTAAAATAAATACTTTGTCGCAAGAAAGGTACAAAACTGTGTTGGTGTTTTACAAAATGTCAGCGATCCAGCCACGGTGACTTGTCTCCATAAGGGGCACATGTGAGGACAAGGGTGACAATGCAGGACAAGGCAGAAGCACAGCTGACAGAAAGTTGTCACCCCATTTTTGGACCTTAAGTACACGAAACAAGGGCCTTCACCATTGGATCACCGGGTAATTTTTTAATTGCATCTGAAGATTTAAATGAATCGAAATCAACTTCTAAAATTACATTTGTTTCTTTAGTGATTGGGTTTACTGGAAATCCTGACAAATTAGACAATTAAGCTGAAACTGTCATATATTGTTTCCATTATTAGGTCCACTTTATTAAATCTTCAGCTCTCCAAATGTAAGGTATAAAGAGACCCTGTCAAAATGAAAGCAACTAAAGCCAACCAGATCTGGAATAAAATTAAAGGACTTGATCCAAGACTATAAAGCCCCAAAAGAGATCTTGAGGAGATATGAAGAACAGGAGCAAGCTCTCTAATATTCAGCACTAAATACATAAAAAAAAAGATCTGGAGGGGGTTTGAAGAACTGGAGCAAAATCTCTAACCCCCAAATATATAAAAAAATATCTGGAAGATATTTGGAGAACTGGTGCAAGATTCCTAAATTAAAAATAGATCTGGGGGAGGTTTTTAAGAACTGCAGATTCCTAAGACTCAGGGCTACTCCCCATCCCTAGACTCAACACAAAATGAAAACACAAAAAAAAAAAAGATATAGAGGACATTGTAAGAAGTGTAACAATAGACTCTAAATAAATAAACATTTACCAAAAAGATATGGAGGAGGTTTTAGTACTTGGATCTGGAGGAAATTTGAAGAACTGGAGCAAGATCCCTGAACCAAACTCAACACTACCATTCCTAGACTCAACACTAAATTCCCATTTTTAGACTTAATAGTTAATACTAAATGAAAACACAAAAAAAAGAATGAAACACAAAAAATAAAAAAAAAAAAAAATCTCCTAAAAAAGATCTGGAGGAGGTTTCAATACCTGGATCTGGAGGAAATTTGAAGAACTGGAGAAAGATCCCTGAACCAAACTCAACACTATCATTCCTAGACTCAACACTAAATTCCCATTTCTAGACTTAATAGTTAATACTAAATGAAAACACAAAAAATATATAGAGGAAGTTTGAAGAAGTGTAACAATAGACTCAGCACTAAAAAAAAAAAAAAAAAAAATCTCCCAAAATAATCTGGAGGAGGTTTCAATACCTGGATCTGGAGGAAAATTGAAGAACTGGAGAAAGATCCCTGAACCAAACTCAATACTACCATTCATAGACTCAACACTAAATTACCATTTCTAGACTTAATAGTTAATACTAAATGAAAACACAAAAAAAAGATATAGAGGAAGTTTATAGACTCAGCACTAAAAAAATAAATCTCCCAGAAAAATATGGAGGAGGTTTCAATACCTGGATCTGGAGGAAATTTGAAGAACTGGAGAAATATCCCTGAACCACACTCAACACTACCATTCCTAGACTCAATACTAAATGAAAACATAAAAAAAGATATAAATATTTGAAGAAGTAGAACAATATCACTAAGAGACTCAGCACTAAATAAAAACCTCCCAAATAGATCTGGAGGAGGTTTCAATTACTGCATCTGGGGGAAAATTTGAAGAACTTGAGCAAGATCCCTGAACCAAACTCAACACTACCATCCATAGACTCAACACTAAATTCCCATTCCTAAACTCAATACTAAATGAAAACACAAAAAATAAAGGAAATTTTAAGAAGTTACAATATCACTAAGACTCAGCACTAAATGAAGATCTCCCAAGCAGATCTGGGGGAGGTTTCAGTATCTGGATTTGGAGGAATTTGAAGAACTGGAGCAAGATCCCTGAACTAGACTCAACACTTCCTATTCCTAAACGCAATACTAAATGAAAACACAAAAAAATAGAGGAAATTTTAAGAAGTGTAACAATATCACTAAGACGCATAACTAAATAAAAATCTCCCAAACAGATCTGAGGGAGGTTTCAATACCTGGATCTGGAGGAAATTTGAAGAACTGGAGCAAGATCCCTGAACTAGACTCAAAACTAAATTCCCAATCCTAAACTCAATACTAAATGAAAACACAAAAAATAGAGAAAATGTTAAGAAGTAACAATATCACTAAGACTCAGCACTAAATAAAAAATCTCCCAAACAGATCTGGGGGAGGTTTCAATACCTGGATCTGGAGGAAATTTGAAGAACTGGAGCAAGATGCCTGAACTAGACTCAAAACTAAATTCCCATTCCTAAACTCAATACTAAATGAAAACACAAAAACATTTAGGAAAATTCAGGAAGTGTAACAATATCACAAGACTCAGCAATAAATAAAAAATATACCAAAAAGATCTGGAGGAGGTTTCAATACCTGGATCTGGAGGAAATTTGAAGAACTGGAGCAAGATCCCTGAACTAGACTCAAAACTAAATTCCCAATCTTAAACTAAATACTAAATGAAAACACAAAAACATTTAGGAAAATTCAGGAAGTGTAACAATATCACAAGACTCAGCACTAAATAAAAAATATATCAAAAATATTTGGAGGAGGGCTCAGTAACTGGATCTGGAGAAAATGTATTTGATGAACTGGAGCATGAACCATAAGGCTCAGCTAAAAAAAAGTTCTTGAAGGAATCTTAAGTACTGCAAGATTCCTAAGATTTAAGACTAAGGTTCTGAATGACCCCCCCCCCCCCCCCAAAAAAAAAAAAAAAGATCTGGCTTCAAGAACTGGAGCAAGATCCTTCAGGACTAAGATACAGGACTGCCCATTAATTGAGCAGGACCATAAAAAGTCTAGAGTGTTGTGTATACAGAGTAGGTAAGATGTGCTGAAAACATCAGTAGCTGTATTGTAGAGGAGGAAGGGGGGGCTGTGTCATTGTAGTAGGGCATTAAAGATTAAAGAGGAAAAAAACTGAGTGAATTCCTGCAAACTTAGTCCTGTTTTAAAAGGGGGCCTTTTCATTGCCTCTGTCACCCCTAGCCAGGCTGCCCCCCTTCACACACACCCCTTTGATAATCCTCCTCTATTTTATTGGCAGCACAAAACCTGCTCCCATGCAGAGCCTTAGTGGCTGCAAGTGAAAGGAGTGCAGAATCCAGCTCTATGAATCACGTTTGAAAATTGCTTTCCCTTCAATAGGAAAGAACGTTTAATCAGATCCAGAGAGAGAGGGGCTGCTATTTTCAATCTGCTTGTTAAACAGGTGGAAATGGGTCATTTCTCAATTATACAAACCCCCATACATCTCAGGCACAGTCGGTTCAATCTTTTTTTTTTTTTTTTTTCTGGCATCTTCTCCCTCCAGCACCTCTTATTAGACGAACCCTACAAATATTCAATTATTTGGAGTGTAATTCGAGCCTGATACAGAACGTTAACGTGATAACGCATTGATAGGGGATCGTTATACACTTGAGGTGCCTGGTGTCACCCTGATCACACGTGCAGAATGGAAAGTGACCCTTATTTCAGGCTGAACAGAGCCAGATCTGTTCGGAGAGGAGGCTGCCCTGTGCTTTGTAGGCAAGAACATGCAAAAGGGATGAGATCTCTATTAGAATTATCATTCTTCCCATCTACCTGCTCTTCCCACTGTAGAAAATATATTTCTATTATCATTGTAAAAAAAAAAAAATTAGGGAGGCCAGGCGTCTCTAAAAGATTTATTAAGAAATATATTTGCATTTGTGTTATGTATGCAGAAGAAAACATATGATAAATATATATTTCTTATAATATTAGGGTATCAGTCCTTTTCAACGTTGAAGGTATTTGCATAAGGATATCGTTTTCATATAGGACAGTGTACCTAAGAGCATATAACTGGGTGATTACAGCATGTTCTTCTACATCAATAACATATATATATATATAAATATAAATATATATAATATATATATATATATATATATATATATATATATATATATATATATATATATAAAATATAACGAAAGAAAGAAAGTTAGTTGGAGAGGAGGGTGAGAGATGAGTGGACGGAAAGAAAGAAAGATTTGAGGGAGAGGGAAACTAGATAGAATAATGGAGAGATAAAAGATTACAAAAAATGATATTAAGAAGAGGTAGGAGATCAGTGGATGGAAAGATAGGAAAGATAGATAGATAGATAGATAGATAGATAGATAGATAGATAGATAGATAGATAGATAGATAGATAGATAGATAGATAGATAGATAGATAGAAAGAGTATAGTTGTTAATGTCGAAGATACAGTGGGGAAGATATAAGTGAATGATGTGTGTAAAGGAAAAAAGAAATAAAGAGAGGTAAACTACAAATGGATACCTAGCTAGACAGATAGATGGAGAGAGAGAGAGAGAAAAAAAGAAAGAAAAAAAGATAAAAATAAAAAGAAAGAAAGAAAGAAAGTTGGAGAAGAGGTGGGAGATGAGTGGATAGAAGGAAAGAAAGATTTGAGGGAGGGGTAAACTACATAGACTAGAGAAAGAGATAGATAGATAGATAGATAGATAGATAGATAGATAGATAGATAGATAGAAAGATAGATAGATAGATAGATAGATAGATAGATAGATAGATAGATAGATAGATAGATAGATAGATTATCGTTGTTAATGTCGAAGATACAGGGAGGAAGATATAACTGAATGATACATCTACATGTGTGTGTAAAGGAAAAAAGAAAGAGAGAGAGGTAAACAAACCTACATACCTAGCTAGATAGATGAAAAGAGAAAGAAAGAAAGAAAGAAAGAAAAAGAAAGAAAGAAAGAAAGAAAGAAAGAAAAGAAAGAAAGAAAGAAAGAAAGAAGGAAATAAAGAAAAAGAAAGAAAGTTAGTTGGAGAAGAGGTGGGAGATGAGTGGACGGAAGGAACGAAAGAAAGAAAGATTTGAGGGAGGGGTAAACTACATAGACAAGAGAAATGGATAGATAGATAGATAGATAGATAGATAGATAGATAGATAGATAGATAGATAGATAGATAGATAGAAAGAAAGAAAGAAAGAAAGAAAGAAAGAAAGAGTATTGTTGTTAATGTCGAAGATACAGTGAGGAAGATATAACTGAATGATACATCTACATGTGTGTGTAAAGGAAAAAAAGAAAGAGAGATGGATACCTAGCTAGACAGATAGATGGAAAGAGAAAGGAAGAAAGAAAGAAAGAAAGAAAGAAAGAAAGAAAAAAAGAAAGAAAGAAAGAAAGAAAGAAAGAAAGAAAGAAAGAAAGAAAGAAAGAAAGAAAGAAAAAAGAAAGAAAGAAAGAAAGAAAGAAGAAAGAAAGAAGGAAAAATAAAGAAAAGAAAAAAAATAGAAAGAAAGAAAAATAGAGATATGTCAGGCTTGTCCTATCTTTCTACTGGAGTGTTTGTAAGGGATCACAGATGCTTTCTTTACCATATAATAAATATAATCCTCTGATGCTGTCTCTCTATATAGGTGTGCTGCCAATGCCATTAGTCCCAGGATAAATGAGTGAGCAGTCCAGCCTTCCAATGAAGGAAGCATCATCATCATCATCATCATCATCATCCAGGAGTCTTTTCATAGAGTGAGGGGCTCCAGATCAGCTGCAGTCCTCAACATTAAACTTTATGTGCGGTGAGTTTAATGAGTGTGTATGTGTATGTGTATGTGTGTGTGTGTGTGTGTGTGTGTGTGTGTGTGTGTGTGTGTATGTGTGTATGTGTGTGTGTCCAGCTCCCCCCTCCATTAATCAGAGCTGGGGGTAGGTGGACTTGTCCTGCCCTGGTGGATTGCACATGTCATTCTTCTTGGAGTGACTGCTGTGACTTCATGTGATGTCAGAAAAGTGTAAAAAGCCCGGATCCCACGCTGCTGCTGAAGAAGCTTAGCTTGGGAAATGTGACAGGGTCTCTGCAGTGCAGCCCCTCTCCATGCTCCTGCTAGAGGTAAGTGAGCTGCCTGGATGGAGGACCCTGATCCTGGGATCCTGGGCTGGCTGGCATTTACTAACATCTTACCTAGCCTAGTTACTGCTTAATGAGCATTAATCTGGTACCCCTGGGTGACATTGTTCTTAGGGGGGGGGGGGGGGGGGTTGTTCATTTGAATGTAAATAGGTGACATGACATGAGCAAGTTGCTTATTAAATTGATTTGTGTCTTGTGGAATGCAGAGAAGAGCCGGGTGACTTCCAGTTGGCTGCTGCTGCAGAAGAGCAAGAAGTCCCCAGCCATGGCCAGCTCGGCTACCTTGGAGCCAGTCCTACCCACCTGCCTGGAAGGGAGAACCGGGGCGTCCAGCACCCCCAAGAGCCTGGCCTTCTCCATAGAAAGGATCATGGCCAAGTCCTCGGAGCCCAGACCTGCCTTCCTCGACCACAGCCGAGCGCTGGCCGAAGCCGACGCCAAGAAGCTGCTGAACTTGTGCTCCCCCATCCCATGCATGATCCCCGTGCAGTCCCTGGGCTATGATGTCCACCCCAAGTCCCTACTCAACTACCCGGAGATCTGGAAGAGCACCATGAGGTCTCCAGTGTGCGGCTCCCCCGGCTTGTGCAAACCCAACTGTGCCATGTGCTGCAAGAACGACCTGACCCTGGGACAATCTGTGGTGGCCAACAGCAGGGTGATCAAACCTCAGGTCATCAACCAGGCGGTGGGCATACCGGGCACTAATGCCCCCCTCTACTACTTCAACTACCTGGACTCTACCTACAGCCCCTCTGACCTCTTCATCCCTTCCAGCGTCCTGAACGCTCAGTCCCAGGCGTCTCTCAGCGCCCACCATAAACTCTACCTTCTGGAAAATGCCAAGCTCTCCGGACTGTCCCCAGAAAAGTTCCCCATGGCCCAGTACCCCCACAAGGAGAGGCTGCCTGGCCAGTTGGACCAGGTGATGAAGGAGAACACTGTGGACAGGAACCCTAAAAGCCACCCCAAACTTGGTTCCAACCCTTTAGATGGCAAACCCAAAATCTTCACCTGTGAAGTGTGCGGCAAGGTAAGGAGAGCTCAGAGTATGCCATGGCAGGGGGCGCTGCTGCCATCGTTTATTATTAAATTATAATACAGGATACAATATTATAACATATAAATATTAAATTATTTTTGATAGTTTATCTTAAATTACATTATTGATCATACCGCTATTATGTGATTTAGGTCTTGTATGGGTTGTATAGCATTGCTATAATATGTATGGTTTATATAGCACACTAATTATCCTAGCTCATTATACAACTATATATAAGAATTGTATACAGAATTGGACAGGTAACAATTCAATTACTATGAGCGTATTTGTTGTACACATAGAACACTTTAATATAGGATTGTATAATACTACTTTACTATAGAACACCTTACTATAGGATTGTAAAATACTACTTTACTATAGAACACCTTAATATAGGATTGTAAAATACTACTATAGAACACCTTAATATAGGATTGTAAAATACTACTATAGAACACCTTAATATAGGATTGTATAATATAGAACACCTTAATATAGGATTATATAATACTACTTTACTATAGAACACCTTAATATAGGATTGTATAATATAGAACACCTTAATATAGGATTGTATAATACTACTTTACTATAGAACACCTTAATATAGGATTGTATAATACTACTTTACTATAGAACACCTTAATATAGGATTGTAAAATACTACTATAGAACACCTTAATATACAATTGTATAATACTACTTTACTATAGAACACCTTAATATAGGATTGTATAATACTACTCTACTATAGGAGTGTATTTGTATAAAGAGTTGTACATATAGATTCATTTCTAGTATATAAATGTATTTGTAGATCGTACTCTATATAGAACACTTTAATAGAGGATTGTAAAATAATAATCTACTATAGAACACCTTAATGTAGGATTGTATAATACTATTTTACTATAGAGCACCTTAATATAGGATTATATAATACTACTCTACTATAGGAGTGTAATTGTATAAAGAGTTGTATATAAAGATTAACACTTTAATAGTATATAAATGTACTTTCTAATATAAGACTGTAAAATAGTACTTTACTAAAGGAGTGTATTTGCACATGGAGTTTTATATAGTATAGTATTTGTAGATCGTTTTCTATATATAACACTTTATTATAGTATTATATACTACATCATTACTATTACAAGAGTGTTTTTTAATATAGAGTTGTACACAGTTTAATTTAGCATTGTATTTTATGAGTGTGTTTGCAGTGTGTTTGCAGATCGTATTCTAATGTAGAAGAGTATTGTACAGGATTGTATAATACAAAGCGTACTTGTATAGATTGTTTTACATAGAGTTTAATTTAGTATTGTATATACTACTTTACCACATACTCGTATTTATATAGTATTATATATATGACGCTTTAAATAAAGTATTATACTTTAATATTTAATTCGTGTTTGTATACACAGTTGTAGTATAGTATACTATAACATAATATTATGTAATATAATATATTTTATAATGGAATATATTATATTATTTACTACTATAGGAATACAATTGTATATAGTTTGGAATATGAAATAGTCTTGTATCACTTTACTTCTAGGAGTGTGTTGTATATTGTGTTGTATACATAACAATACAGTATTGTATTATTCCACTTTACCACTATGTAGGTCTATTTGTATACAATGCTTCATAACAGTATAATATATCGTATTATACTGCTTTACTACACTACGAGTGTCTTTGTAGTGTTGTATATAACAGTATACAGCTTTACTATGAGAGCATTTGCATAGTGCAGTGTAGTTATAATAATATTATTAATAAATATATAAATATAAATAAATATATGTGTGTGTATATATATATATATATATATATATATATATATATATATATATATATATATATATATATATATATATATATATATATATATTAATACCGTATTCTACTTTACATGAGTTGATGTAAAGCAAGCAATATAGATATATGAATGATATATAATATTGTAAAAACTTTTTTTTTATATAATACTATATATGAGTGTGTGATTGTAAACACACTGCACATACCAGTGATAATTAATGTTACAGTAACAACATAAAATATAATATTGAGTTGCCCTTATTTAAATATAATATAGTAAAATAACATTGCCAAATGAACGATCGTATAATAATACAATATACACATCTAGCTGCAAGTTGAGCTTCTACAGGAGTTTTGTGGCAGAAAAAAAAGAAAACCTTTCAGCTCCATGCACACTGGGCTTAAACAAAAAAAATCTGTTTTCTTTGGAGTAAAAAACGATCGTATAGACACGTTTAGGAGAATTTTACTTTTTTCTGCCAGTGATCTCCAATCAGAAACCTGAATGAGAAGTTTTTTTTTTCCCTGCTTCTAGAGGTTGATCTCAAAATATGTCTGTAAACGTCCTAATGTGCCATAGGATAACATTGAATTGCTTCTACAGGCAAAACACAAAACTCCTGTAGAAGCAAAGTTGTTAAGCCAGTGTGCATGGAGCCTTCTGGATCAGGTTTCTGATTGGAGCTTACTAGCAGAAAAAAAATCGAAAACTCTCCTAAACTTGTCTAGACTTTGTACAAAAAATGTTCTGTATGAGTGTTTTTTCTCCCAAGAGAACAGACGTTTTTTTTAAGCCCAGTGTACATGGAGCCTTTCATATTCTGGTTCACTAGTTCAGATAGAGGAATTCTGTCGAATTAGTGGATGTCAGCCCATGTGGCACTGCAAGTACCAGCATTCCTCTGCCCTGCAGAAGCTCATGCACTTTGCCAGTTTTTAGCAGAGAATTTGAATGATAACATAATTGCAAATAGCTCCCCTACTGAGCTGCAATAATGATTTTCAAAATGTAATGGTTTCACAGCATGAAATAAAAGGGACTGTAAGCCTAATAACATAAGCTTAGAGGTCAGGAAGCCACTTAACATTATATATATATTTATTTTTACTTTTTTTTTAAATCGTGCATGTACTTACAAGTTCTTTTATATATTTTTAACTAAGCTTTATTTTAAATTTTCCCACGCCAGGTCTTCAATGCCCATTATAACCTCACCAGGCATATGCCAGTACACACCGGGGCCAGACCATTTGTGTGCAAAGTTTGTGGCAAGGGATTCAGACAGGCCAGCACCCTGTGCCGACACAAGATCATCCACACGCAGGTAATAAGTCATTACATTTCCAGTATAGCCCTCAAATGATCCCAGCTACACACAGACGACCAATAGTCCCGATTTTTATATATATATTTTTTTTTTGTAGGAGAAACCTCACAAGTGCAATCAATGTGGCAAAGCGTTTAACAGAAGTTCCACTTTAAACACCCATATCAGAATCCATGCGGGATATAAACCGTTTGTGTGCGAATTCTGTGGCAAAGGATTTCACCAAAAAGGTATTCCTCCCCAATTGTCTGACTGTATCCAAATCATTTCACTGTATTTATTATAGGTTTCTATTATTACATTGAGTTTTTTTTTTTGTTTTGTTATCAGTGCAGTGTGTATTTTTTTTATTTTTATTTTTATTTTTTTAACTCTACTTTTTATACTCTATATTTTAGCAATCTGTTCATTTTGTTTGGAAATTGCAGTTTCGATAAGGTTACGACCAAGTGGCGCAATATAATTTTTTCTGCAATGATCACAAACAACACTGTATGTGTATATGCTATGCATAATTATAATAATATACACATATGTTTATATATTTTTTGTATATATATATATATATATATATATATATATATATATATATATATATATATATATATATATATATATATATATATATATATATATATATATATATATATATATATATATATATAAAAAATATATAAACATATATGTATATTATTATAAGTATGCATAGCATATACACATACAGCGTTGTTTGTGATAAATATATATATATATATATATTTAGATTAGTAAGTTATGATCAAGTTGCATAATCGAATTTTCATGCAATGATCAAATTCAACAGTATGTATATATGCTATATGCATAAATACCATATGCACAAATTTTTCTTGCATATGTATATATATATTTATATGCAGTTTCGATAAGGTTAAGACCAAGTGGCGCAATATAATTTTTCTGCAATGATCACAAACAACACTGTATGTGTATATGCTATTCATAATTATAATAATATACACATATGTTTATATATTTGTTGTATGTATATATATATATATATATATATATATATATATATATATATATATATATATAATATATAAACATATATGTATATTATTATAAGTATGCATAGCATATACACATACAGTGTTGTTTGTGATAAATATATATATATATATATATATATATATATTTAGATTAGTAAGTTATGATCAAGTTGCATAATCGAATTTTCATGCAATGATCACAATCAACACTATGTATATATGCTATATGCATAAATATCATATGCACAATTTTTTTTTGCATATGTATATATATATTTATATATTATATGCACAACAAATATATTTATATATGAATATTTTTTTTTTCTGATTTATTTCTAACCCTTCAGCATTCTGGTTCATTACCTTCAACATATTTCACCACCAGCATTAACTACATTAGAGGAAAAAGGATGTGCCATTTATTTCCTACAATTTTTTTTTCTTCTGCTTTTCTCCGGGTCACAAATTTGACCTTTTTATAATTTTTTAATTTGACAGTTGCCTGTTCAATTAGGTTGATGCAGAGTAAGTTTGACAAGTTTCCAGCGACTTGTGGCTTCAATCCTAATGAAGCTTCCTCCAGGAAAGTGTATTTAAAGGTGCTGGCTGTGAAACTGTAAAAAAAAAAAAAAAAGCCATTTTTAATTTTATTTCATTTTATTTTTCTCTTTAGGGAATTACAAAAATCACAAGCTGACCCACAGTGGAGAGAAGCAATACAAATGCACCATCTGTAACAAGGCTTTTCATCAGGTCTATAATCTAACATTTCACATGCACACGCACAATGACAAGAAACCTTTTACTTGTGGGACCTGTGGAAAAGGATTCTGTAGGAATTTTGACTTAAAGAAACATGTGAGAAAACTTCATGATAATGTTTCCACAGCTCCATGTTCTATGAAAGACATTTCCAGGACTGCAGTTCAGAGCTAAAGAAATAGAAAACTTCAAGGCTCAGCAGATTAAAACACTGTGAAAAAAAAAAAAAAAAACCTTTACTTTTTAATGGCTGGATTCTTCACCAAGAGATTTGGCACCAAGCCCCTCCAAGGCACCTCCATGCCGCATATGACTTTTTCTATTAATTATTTCAATGCTTCAACAACTCTCATTCAGGTTTGTAAAGTGCAAAAACAAACTTTACACATAAAAAAAAAGAACTCTTTAGCTCATTTTTTAATATTATGGTTTAACCTCTATTTTAAAAGGTAAAATGAAAAAAGAAAAATGTCAGATGGGCTTAATACCTTTGTGTAAATTAAGAATCTAATGTACAGTGGAATAATTAATGGATTATATGACAATAAAATGGCATTAGAGAGTAATATTGCTAATATCTTTAGACATGGCTAAAAAGAGAGATGATGCTGGCTAGTATAATTTATATGGTTTGGGTTTATGGGGTTTAATTTATTTTATTATGTAACATTTTTTGTTTTTTATTTGAAGTGATTTGGCCATGAATGAATATTTTAATTACATTTTATTTGACTCGACGGTTTTCTTTGGAAATGTGTTTGCAAGAATGTATTGATGGATATATAGATAGATAGACAGACAGACAGACAGACATATAGATAGATAGATAGATAGATAGATAGATAGATAGATAGATAGATAGACAGATAGATTTGAGGGATAGATAAACTACATAGACAAGAGAGAGACAGGAGAGAGAGAGATAAATAGAGAGATAGATAGAGATATAATAGATAGATAGATAGATAGATAGATAGATAGATAGATAGATAAAAGATTACAAAAAATGATATTAAGAAGAGGTAGGAGATCAGTGGATGTAAGGATAGATAGATAGATAGATAGATAGATAGATAGATAGATAGATAGATAGATAGATAGATAGATAGATAGATAGATTTTAGGGAGAGGTAAACTATATAGACAAGAGAGAGACAGAAGAGAGATAGTCAGAAGAGAGATAAATAGATAGATAGATATAGATAGATAGATAGATAGATAGATAGATAGATAGATAGATAGATAGATAGATAGAATAATGGAGAGATAAAAGATTACAAAAAATGATATTAAGAAGAGGTAGGAGATCAGTGGATGGAAGGATAGATAGATAGATAGATAGATAGATAGATAGATAGATAGATAGATAGATAGATAGATTTGAGGGAGAGGTAAACTATATAGACAAGAGAGAGACAGAAGAGAAGTAGATAGATAGATAGATAGATAGATAGATAGATAGATAGATAGATAGATAGAATAATGGAGAGATAATAGCTAAAAAAAATGATATTAAGAAGAGGTGGGAGATCAGTGGATGGAAGGATAGAGAGATAGATAGATAGATAGATAGATAGATAGATAGATAGATAGATAGATAGATAGATAGATAGATAGATAGATAGATAGATAGATTTGAGGGAGAGGTAAACTACATAGACAAGAGAGAGACAGGAGAGAGATAGTCAGAAGATAGATAGATAGATAGACAGATAGAATAATGGAGAGATAATAGATTAAAAAAATGATATTAAGAAGAGGTGGGAGATCAGTGAATGGAAGGATAGAGAGATAGAGAAATAGATAGATTTGAGGGAGAGGTAAACTACATAGACAAGAGAGAGACAGGAGAGAGATAGTCAGAAGAGAGATAAATAGATAGATAGATAGATAGATAGATAGATAGATAGATAGATAATATAGATATTAAGAAGAGGTGGGATATGAGTGGATGGAAGGATAGATAGATAGATAGATAGATAGATAGATAGATAGATAGATAGATAGATAGATAGATAGATAGATAGATAGGTATATAGGTAGGTATAAAGATGGATAAAAGAAAGAAAGAGAGATTTAAAGATATATGGGTAGATATTCAAGAGAGAGATGTTATCATGCTATGGACAGTATATAGACCAGAGAGACAAGAGATAAATAGTCATAGGATAGATAGATAGATAGATAGATAGATAGATAGATAGATAGATAGATAGATAGATAGATAGAGTGATAGATAGATAAAAGACAGAAAGCTATAAGATATATAGGTAGATATATACGAGGGAGATGTTATCATGCTATGGACAGTATATATTTCCCAGAAAGACAATCAGATCATTTTCTATAATATGTTAAAGGAGGTGCAAATGTAAATCTTCTCGGATCCTCAATATTGATCAGTTTGGCCATATATTAGAGCTGTAGGTGTTAAATAACTGTAAAATCTTTCTCCCATTCCTGGCCTGTTATTATGGAATACAAATTCACTACAAAACAGTGTGCCCCCCCCCCCCCATGTTAATTGCTTATTTAATGACAATGAGCCTAATATCAGGGACAGTCACAGTCTTTTAATTAAGCTGTATTAGAGTCACTTCTACAAGGACCATTTCTCTCACTTTCCACCCTTGTGAAGGATCTGGTCCCACCTTCATTTTATTTCCCCGGTAATGACTTAAATGAAGAGCAAAAGCAGAAAAAGAGGCTTCAGGGACCCAATCCAATCATCCCTATTAGAAGACGGGGGTCACATTAACCCTTTAAGCTCTACAGCAGTGATTATCATCCGTTGGGTTCCTGCGGTTGGGACTATCACTCCCTCCCCCCTTCCTTCCCTCTAGATGTAATGTCATTCATTCCCATCACGTATCTGTATAGCATTTCTATTGCCGTTAATAAAGAGCAGGAATGAGATGGATAGGCCGGTTCGTGCTGCTCACAACAAGTTTACCAATAACAGGAAAATTAGCGCTTGGTAAATTGCCTCCCGCGAGTAACAAGCGGCGGGGAATCGCTCGTGAAATCTAACTGAGCAGCTGGAGGCTGAGTAGGCCTTATGAGCACCAATGGCATTTAATGGAGCAAAGTGAGGGCTGGCAGGTGAGGTTAAATGTGTCGGGGGGCCCCTCTCTCCGCTCTATGCCAAGCCAGCTAGGATCCTGAGCATTTTTTATTTTGTTTAATAGCAATCACAGTTGCTTTTTTGATGGATATTATCTCCTACGCTTTTGCATGACATCAAGCCAATCTGTAAAAAATGCAGGGGCAGCGCAAGATCATTTGCAATGTGTATGCGATGGCAGGAGTGTGACTAGCCGGTACATCGATTAATTAGACAGCTGATTGGTAAAATGAATGGCTGCAGAGCCCATTATAGCTCCATACGGCTCCTCATAAGAGCCCAGGATTAGGAGTGCGCAAAAGCCACATTTGGCTTTTTAAAGGGTCGGTCTGCTAAAAATTGAAATTTTATTTTATTTATTTATTTATTTTTGGTTAGATATCAGAGAATTGGAGCTACAAATAATTTCACTTGTGGCCTTCATTGTTTAGATCTCAGTTTCCAGGTCTGTGCTTTCCATGCACAAAAAAAAATCAGCATCAGCTATGCAGCCTAGATATGGATTTGGTCCTCCTGATGTGAACAAAAAGGGGTTCTTGTTTTAGGAATGATAACTGAACTGATTGATGGTGTTGGTGTGACAAATAGTGGCAACGATTAGGTTCAGGATTGTGGATGGAAAAGGACCTGGGGGGTCCTAGTAGATCAGGGGTGTCAAACTCAATTTCATCGTGGTCCACATCAGCATTATGATTGTCCTCAAAAGAGACGGTTGTATCTGTAAGATTAGATGTCCAGCGCATCCCCTCCCCTTACATTAGATGTCCAGAGCCACCACACCATCAGAAGTTGAGTCCCCTACTCTCCCTAACATCACAGTGCACCCCTTTCCTTATACTGCTGCTGGGAAGAAGCTTGATGCATTGCTTGAAAGCAGAAAGTAGGGGTCTGGAGGAGGACCAGAGGAGGGTTGGAGCTCTCCTGTAGCTGCAGGAGAGATGTAAATGCCACATGAAATGGCCTTGAGGGCCGGATTCGGCTTGCGAGCCTTGTGTTTGACACCTGTGTAGTAGATGATAGGCTCAGCAATGGCATGCAAAGCCAAACTGCTGCTAACAAAGCAAACGGAATATTGGCATGCATTAAAAAGTAGATCAACTCCAGAGATGAAATGATAATTCTCCCACTCTACAAGACTCTGGTCCGGCCGCACCTGGAGCATGCTGTCCAGTTCTGGGCACCAGTCCTCAGGAGGGATGTACTGGAAATGGAGTACAAAGAAGGGCAACAAAGCTAATGCCCCGTACACACGGTCGGAAATTCCGACCACAAAATCCGTCAGATTTTTTCCAACGGATTTTGTCTGACACTGGTGTTGCATACACACGGTCGTACAAAGTTGTCGGAAAATCCGATCCTTCTGAACATGGTGACGTTCGTGGCGTACGACGGAACTACGTAGAGGCTAGTAGCCAATAGCTTTGGTCTCTTAATTTGATCTGAGTATGCGTGGCACTTTGTCCGTCGGAATTCTCTACACACGATCGGAAAAGGTCTGATCGGATTTTGTTGTTGGAAAATTTGAGAGCAGGAAAAAGTCCGATGGAGCCCACACACAGCCGGATTTTCCGACCAGACTGTCCGAGCAGACATTTTCCGTCGGAATTTCCGACCGTGTGTACGGGGCATAATAAAGGGTCTAGAGGATATTAGTTATGAGGAAAGGTTGGGAGCACTGAACTTATTCTCTCTGGAGAAGAGACGCTTGAGAGGGGATATGATTTCAATATACAAATACCGTACTGGTGACCCCACAATAGGGATAAAACTTTTTTGCAGAAGGGAGTTTAACAAGACTCGTGGCCACTCATTAAAATTAGAAGAAAAGAGGTTTTAACCTTAAACTATGTAGAAGGTTCTTTACCGTAAGAGCGGCGAGGATGTGGAATTCCCTTCCACAAGCATGAAATTGTCCAAAATGTCTTGGTATGCTGATGGCTTAAGAGTTCCCTTCACTGGAACTAAAGGGCCAAGCCCAACCCCTAAAGGAACAACCCCACACCATAATCCCCCCTTCACCAAATAATTTGGAGGGGTGGCCCAATACTTTTGGCAATATAGTGTGGATGAGCGAGCATGGGGTAGAGGAACTTGACTGTCCTGACCCCAATCTGATAGAACACCTTTGGGATGAATTAGAGTGGAGACTGTGAGCCAGGCCTTCTCATCAGTGCCTGACCTCACAAATGTGCTTCTGGAAGAATGGTCAAACATTCCCATAGACACGCTACTAAACCTTGTGGACAGCCTTCCCAGAAGAGTTGAAGTTGTTATAGCTGCAAAGGGTGGACCAACTCAATATTGAACCCTACGGACTAAGACTGGGATGCCATTAAAGTTCATGTGTGTGTAAAGGCAGGCGTCCTAATACTTTTGGCAATATAGTGTATCTCCCGTAAGCTTTAACATGGTAAAGTTATTACAAAAGTAATTTTCAATATTTTTTTCACTAAAAATAATATCTGCCATGAAAGTCCCTGTTCCACACGTTCTATGATAGGGTGACAACTCTCTGTCTCCTAATTGTGCCTCCATATTGTCACAGAAGCTTACATTACAACATGTGGTTGTTTCACCATACATTAAGGGCATGGTTCACTATTGTCACTATCAGGACATCCACTCTGAGAAATACCATGCAGCCATTGCTGCAGTGCCCGTGGATAGGAAGTGGCTGCAAAGAGGTGTAAAGAGCTCAGCAGCACTGAGATGCAACAACATGTGAAAAAAAAAAAGTGAAAACAAATATTGGATTAAAAAGACAAATCACAGTTGATTATGAAACACAGCTTTGATTTACTAAAACTGGAGAGTGCAGCTGTGCATGGTAGCCAATCAGCTTCTAATTTCAGCTTGTTCAATTAGGCTTTGACAGTAAAAGCTGGAAGCCGATTGGTTTCTATGCAGAGCTGCACCAGATTTTGCACTCTTCAGGTATAGTAAATAGCCCCCACAGAGCATTAGCGAAATCATTCAGTTACCTAAATTTTTACCTTAATTTTGAGGGTAAATTTAGGTCTGTTTAATAATATTGATATTTGTGATGTGTGTTGTTTATTGATATTTTCACTCATGATTCACACAATTTTCAACCAAAATTCACATGGTTTGAATTGAATTCAGCTACAAAATATTTTTGGGTGAAAGTTGCTTGAATCTTAGGTTAAAACATTGGTTCATTGACCCCCAGATATTGGGTTAAGTGTTTAGGTTATGTCTGGTTCATACTCAGTGTTTTGCCGCGCAGGCAGCTGTCAAAGTGAGCGCTGGCAGGGAGCGACATGTTGCATGGTTAAGAGCATCGCACTGATCGCAAGTGTCACACACACAGATCTGCATGGCGGTGTAGTGTGTTGCACTGCAGTTATATGTGGGTCCATCCAGTATGCTGCAGAACAATAACAGATATGCTGCATATTTGCACACTGCACCGCTCCACAAATCTCACCAGCATTGTGGTATGAACAGAACACATAGAAAACCATTGTTTTCTATGTGCTCAAGAGGTGAACTGCGTTTATCCAGTGTGGAAATGTGCAAGTCACTGCACAAAGTGTGAACTGTACCCTTGGGGTTAGTATTTCAAATGTCATAAATTATTTGTCTGGTGTAACAAATTCTATAACACTACAAAACAACAAAAAGAGGGCGCATCAGCCTTGCGCATTTCCTTAATACACTGTTTATACACATAGTTAATCTGGTTGAAAAAAAACACCAATTCATCCAGTTCAAGCAGCATAGAAAAAATTAAAAAGAGCAAGAAAAAAAAAAAATACTAACAGAAACACACATAGACACAAACACATACATAGAAATAAGCACACACACATAGATGCACACACACACATAGACACAAAAACACACACATAGACACACACACACACATACTCACATACAGACGCACACACCTAGACACACACAGACCACACACACATACTCACACACACACAAACACACACATAGACACACACACACATACTCACATACAGACACACACACACACAGACCACACACACATACATACAGACACACACACACCTAGACACACACAGACCACACACACATACTCACACACACAAACACACACATACATACAGACACACACACATACTCACATACAGACACACACACACAAACACACGCATACACACACATACTCACATACAGACACACACACACATACTCACATACAGACACACACACATACTCACATACAGACACACACCTAGACACACACAGACCACACACACAGACACACATACAGACACACACACACACACAAACACATACATAGACACACACACACATACTCACATACAGACACACACACCTAGACACACACAGACCCCACACACATACTCACATACAGACACACACATACATAGACACACACACACACATACTAACATACAGATACACACACACAAACACATACTTACATACAGACACACATAGACACGCACACAGACACATACACACATAAAACCTCCATATACACTATCTAATACCAGTTGATCCAGAGGAAGGCAAAAAAAAAGAAAAAAACCCAATAAAGCATGATCCATTTTGCTCCAGTGGGGGGAAAAAACTCTTCCTGAACCCCCAAGAGGCAATCGGATATTACGTAGATCAACTTTGCTATAAATAGTTATTAATAAATAAAAATAAATAATACTCACGAACAGATAAAGTCAACAGGCATGTCAATAAACAAAAAGTGAAGGCCACCAGATCAGCACTGCTTAGCCTATAATGCAGGAAATGTCCTTACACGTCCAGTATGGCTTACAGGTTTCGAGGGGCAGCCCCTCTTCCTCAAAGTCAAGAAAAAGAAGAACTGATTTCTTGGCTCTGAGAAAGAGGGTCTGCCTCTCGAAACGCGTAAGCCATACTGGACGTCTAAGGAGACTTCCCGTGTTATAGGCTAAGCGTTGTTGATCGGGCAACATTAGCTTCTTGTTTATTGATATGCCTGTTGACTCAATCTGTTTGTGAGTATATTACAAATTTTTATTCATTAATAAACAGTGTATTAAGTCAATGTACAAGTCTGGTGCGTCTTCTTTTTGTTGTTTTGCAGTGTTACACATGAAAGGACACCAACAGTCCTAAGATGGCAGCCAGGCTGACACCGCTAATCTTATAAGCTATATGAGAGGATAACCTATCAAGTCTAAAGCAACATAGTCGAGCACAGGAGGTTGCGTTTGCGTAACAAATTCTGTTCCTCCAGGCATCCTACTCCATACTACTGCCCTAGATTTATTTAGTGAAAAAAAACAACCCACTCTCCCTTTGGATTAATAGGGCTCATGTCATTGGGAGTTGTCTTCCCGCATTTGGAACTTTATTGAAGTGTCTCAATATGACACCTCATTCAAGTCTATGCATTTTGTGATGCACTGCAATGACTTGTAGTGTGTTGAGCTGCGTAAAAGTGCAGTATATCTACATTTTGTGCAACACACCACAATCCACCTCTAGGGATGAGATTCAAATTTGCAACAAAGATACATAGGGGTCTGGTATGGAAAAAAAAAAGTGTGGGGTGCCTCTATAACCATACCAGACCCTTATCTAAGAATGCAACTTGATTGGCCAGGAAAGGAAGGCGCAGTGAGCATGTGCCCCCTCCCTTGAGACATACCAGACCACCTGCCCTCAACATGGGGAGGGTACTTATTGGAATCTGGAAAAAATAAAGGGGTCCCAGAAATCTGCCCCCTCCAGACCAGATGAATGAGTAGAGCTAACCATACATGGCTCAAATTTTGCAGATTCCTTTGAACTGGCCAAAATTTGAGCTGTGGGTGGCCCTGCCAACATCATCCAGCTCAGCAAACTTCAATTGAAACTTCAAACTGAAAGAACGTGGCAGAAAAATGTCAGCCCAACAGTGACTACAGCCAATCAGATGGAGTCACGACTTGGGTATTCTGAAAGCCATGAGATAAAAGAAGGTTGTGGCTAAACATTATTTGGGTATTCTAACAGCCATGAGATGAACACAGGGTGCTTGTGGGTCCCTGAATACACACAGGGTGAGTCCGGGGACCTGCATGTCATATTGGGACACAGTAGCCATATCCATGCATCCGTGTGTCCCAATTGACAACAATGGGAGGCTGGAATGGGGATGCATGCAACACCTGTGCATCCCCGTGCTGGTAAAAGACAGGCCTGCATGGGGCACACAACCAATTGCCCCATGTGAACAGGAATTAAGGGTCACCGAAATTGTCACTAGGCATACTGGCTCGGGTTCAGCAGCACTCCACAAAACAGGGGCCACCCTCAGAAATTGGGAAATGATCCAGAGTTGAGAATCCACATACAGGGGGTCCCCGACTTACGAACGCCCGACCTAGGAACAACTCCTACTTACGAACCGAGTGCTGCGGGGAGCCTCTGCCGTTCTGCGGGGATATCGGCTGTTCTGCGCATGCGCGGCCAGGAAAATGCCGGAAAATTACGGGAATGTCTGTAATTTGCCGCGCATGCGCAGAACGGCATTCGATGGAACACCAGAAATGTACATAATTTGCCGCAGAGCGGCATTCGACGGAACATCGGAAATGTCCGGAATTGTCGTTCTGCGCATGCGCGGCCGACTTATGAACTTTTCCGATTTACACACAGGAGAAAAGTCCCTAACGGGTTCGTAACCCGTGGACCCCCTGTACATGCAATTCAATGAGACCAATAAACATCCCAGGTAATTTATTGATAAAATAGATTCATAGCAAGTCAATTCAAGGCATTTCGGGAGCCAAATACACTCTCCCCTCATCAATTTTGGCTGTGCCTAAACAGACCCAGGTGAGCACATAATAAATAGGTTGCATTGTGATTTACTGCTTGGAAAGATTCAGGAGGACAGGTCCTTTGCTGCATTCACCAACAGTGGCATAACCTGCCTTCCTAAAAATGTTCCATAGTGTGTGTGGTCAAATATTGAGTCTGGTCAAATTTTACTAACAGTGGGAGGGGCTTAACCTCTTCATGCCGAAGGCACGCAAATATGCGGACTCTCGGTGGCCGGGTATTGGTGCCGAGCCGCCGCATATTTCCATGCAATTGTGCAGATAGAGCTGTGCTTGCATGCTCCTGGCACAGTTACCTGCTGCTAACGGAAAGCTCCCATTCGCTGCTTGTGATCGGAACCTTCCGACCATGTGACCGCCGTGACAGCCAATCACAGTGGCCACATGACCATAAGCCCTGCCCCACCCCGCCTCCTGCCATTCTAACCCCCTTAACCTCCCTGGCGGTATGATTATGTAAGATTTTTGATGCTCAAAGCGGTACATTGTTTTGCATGGAAATTTGGCGTTTTATTTTGTAGGCTGCCATTACTTTCAGTGTTTGATGACGAATTTCCCCACGAATCACTATCGCTCAATTCTGTAAGTGATTCTAATTTATTATCGCTGTTTTTTAGCTGGTCTAAAACCGCTTTTGATGTAAAGGGACACTTTTTGGTTTCCAATCCATGGACAATCTCCAGTTTCCAGGCAGAAAGAACAGTATATATAATATAAAACTGCAGGCAGGGCACTGGACAAAGCATTAGGTACAAAAGGGATGTGAAATAATTTGATACAGTAATGTAATCTATTAGATTACAGTGTACTGTATGTATTGTGTGTTTTTCACTTTTTGAATTTGGTGCCGCGCTCCTCCCCCGTGCGCCATGACACTCGCAGGGAACGGAGCCCGACACTGTGATAGACAGAGCGGAGTACACAACCCGCAGACACAGCGGGGAGATATTGCAGAATCCTGGGGACAAGGTAAATAACTTTGCCTGGACTCTGCGATGCAATCCTGAGTGTGGCTCGGGGTTACCGCTTTTGTTAACGAAAATTCACCCCGAGCCACACTCGGGATTACCGCTAAGGAGGTTAAAGGGCTTTAAGGGGTTAAAGGGACATTAAATACCAGGAGTGCATTACGTACAGAGTGCAGAGTTGGGAGGGGTTACACACAGAGTGCAGAGTTTGGGGGTGCGCTATGTACATAGTGCAGAGTTCAGGTGCGCGCTACATACAAAGTACAGAGTTCAGGGGGGCGCTACATACAGAGTGCAGAGTTCAGGGGGGCGCTATATACAAAGTGCAGAGTTCAGGTGCACGCTACATACAGAGTGCAGAGTTCAGGGGGGCGCTACATACAGAGTGCAGAGTTCAGGGGGGGCGCTATATACAGAGTGTAGAGTTCAGGTGCACGCTACATACAAAGTGCAGAGTTCAGGGGGGCGCTACATACATAGTGCAGAGTTCAGCCTTCTTCCACAGCTGCTTACCTCTGCATCCCCATCCACATCTCACTTTCACTCCTCTTCAGCCCTGACCTCTACATGCAATCCCCCCCCCCCCTCCTTAAAAGCTCCACCATCATCCACATCTTACTTTTGTTGCTTGTATTAAGCTGAAGCACCCGGGTGGCTCTAATACCTCCCTGCACACTGTAGGTGGCTCCACCTATCTTACTTGCAGGGAGATCTTCCAGTGGAGGTTCGGCACTGCACCCTGGGCACCTACATCTCCCTTGTCCCCATTCTCCACTCAGTGGAAGACACTCAGGAGATCACATCTGTGGGAACCGCTGGGAGACAAGCTATCACTTGTAAACACAGAAGCCGGACTGTGATAGTGGTGAGCAGAAAGTAGAGGACCTGAGCCAAAGGTGGTGGAACTGAGTTTCACCAAGTTCCAGATGAAAAAAAGCCCTTGTGAAAATAAGAAATGTTGTTGAACTTTGAACTGCTGATTTTTTCAAACTGTGTTATACAAGTCCATGATTCTTAAGATCAAATTAGCTGCTCTGGAGACACCAAATTATGAATTCATAAGTGAAGCTGAGAAAATTAACACATTTACTTCTGCACAATTTAACGTGTCTAACTTAATTCCCAGATGAAACTGTAAAAGCGGTTCTTAAGCAAATTAGGCTTGTATAATTTATAGGCCATTCAGTGAGATTCTACCTGCTCAACCTGCCTTGATACAAATATGCCTGCTGCCTTCACTGACCTTCCTCTGGTTCCCTGAACATCATGCCAATCCTTTGTTTTCATTACCTTCTTAGTCCCTGGCCAGAACCCATATACAGCTGGTGAAGTCAGAATTCTCGATCTGCATACTTATGCCAGGTAAGTGACTCGGAAGGTATTGAAGAAAATGGATTAGCATGACAAATAAGGCAACAAGGATTTTCCAAAAGAGGTTGGCAGTGTCAAGTATTCCTCTTGATGACTGATCAGGAATAAGGTGAAACCCAACCACTGAAATCTCATAGACGCTTTAATATGTCCTTTCGAAAGTCACTTTCAGTATTTTTAAATCTACAGCTTTCATTAACATAAAAACTTGACGATCCTACCATAAAAAGAAAATGATTCAATCAGCGCAAAAATATACTAATCAAACAACCAATGCAGCTAGCAAAAAAAGATCATCACATTCTCCCAATAGAGTATTGCAAAACATGGTGCAGCGCATAAAAAATGTATAAAACAGTCCAATAAAAGTCCAAAAGAAAAAGATGAGGAGGACTAAGGATCCCAGCAAACACCAAGTGACTTTCTCGTAACAGGCACAATTCAGGAAACAATGGTGACAGACCCTCCACCTCCAGAGCACTCGCTTCGCTCACCTCTATTAACCCCCCTGGCGGTAATCCCGAGTCTGGCTCAGGGTGGGAACTTCAGTACCAAAAGCGGTAACCTCGGGCTCGCATTGCAGGATACAGGGGGAAGTTACTTACCTTGTCCCCTGGATCCTGCGATGTCTCCCCGCTGTGTGTGCGAGCCGTCCGCTCGCTCGATTCACACAGTGCCGAGTGCCGCTGATCTCCGTTCCCTGCGAAGTTACGATGCACGGGAGCGGAGATCGGCGCCAAATTCAAAAAAGTTAAAAAACACAATACACTTACAGTACTGTAATCTTACAGATTACAGTACTGTATACAGAAAATACACATCCCCTTTGTCCCCTAGTGGTCTGTCCAGTGCCCTGCATGTCATTTTATATAATAAATATATTTTTTTTTTGCCTGGAAACTGGAGATTGTCCATAGCAACCAAAAAGTGTCCCTTTATGTCAAAAGTGGTTTTAGACCAGCTAGAAAACAGCGATAATAAATTAGAATCACAATTTATCATCAAACACTAAATTTAATGACAGCGACTATTCTGCAACTGAGCAAATTTCAGTGTTTTTGATTTGATTACATTATTGAATAATTTTTATATATATTTTTTATTATATTATAATTTATGAATTTGTGTTTCAAACTTTATCATACCCGGGATGTCTACTAGACTCTGGTTCGGACAGATTTAAGTGAGTTATTCATAAGAATTGCATGCCTACAATATAAAAACGCCAAATTTCCATGCAAAATAATTGAACCGCTTTCCGCACAAAATTCCAGACAGAATCATATCGCCAGGGAGGTTAATGGACCACTAAACTAACAAATGGTCAAATGCACAGGTCCCAACTCAGGGTAAAGAATCCAGATATAGCCAGGAACTCCACTCCATTTTCCCAGGGCATGGATAAAATAGGACAAGAAAGAATTGTGCTCTCTATTATTATAGCTCCAACTGTCCCTGATTTTGAGGGACTATCCCTGAATTGGAACAATGTCCCTCTGTCCATCTTTCCTTCTCATTTGTCTCTCATTTTGGTCTGATCTATATAGCTGTATAGAAAATGCACTTTTTTTCTATCAAAAAGTGTATTCTAGCGCTAAACCTTTCATCTGATTTCTAAATTGCTGCATTTGTAAATTCCAAAAGCCAATATAAAGGAATAGTAATGTTAAAAAAAAGCACTTCTGGGTTTAAACAATCTTGTTTTTTTGTACAATTCTCCTTTAAGGGGGCGTGGCAAGGGGTGTGTCCTATGCCTGTGTACTTTTGCTGATAGGCGTCCCTCATTCCCATCTCAAAAAGTTGGGAGGAATGTGTTATCCTAATAAAAACGGCTATATTTAAGCTGAAAATGTTACTCACAAACATCCTCTTGATATGCGCATTGTCAGATACCAAACACAGTGGTGTGTGAGAAGCAGGTCGGCAGCGGGTGACGTCAGCGCATGGCTTCTCCCCCGTACTTCATCAGTGGGGCGGAGCCTAACGTGCATCACCCGTCCCCTTATAAACACATCAGTTGTGGAAACCACGACACTTCCGGGAGCCGCGGTTAGAACACTATCATAAGTTACCAGGAAGTAACTTAGTCTCACAGCATATCTGTGGAAAAAGCAAAGCAATCTCAATTTGCTTATAACCAAGAGGTCTATAAACTGACCCCTAGTAGCGGAATACAAATTGATTCACTAAAAAAAAACATTAAAAAAAAAAACAGTGATAATACAAAAAAAAAACACTGAACACCCGCTGATTCCCTGCACCTCCACACCATAATTACATACCATAAAGCATAAGTATATTATACACAATTACTACATAAAAACAGTAAGAAATCAAGATCATAAAAAATCATCTATCAGAAATAAAACAGTTTAAGTCTAAATCAATATTTAACCCTTCGGGGGAGACAATACCTTGGCCTCAAAAATCCAGAAAGATTCTCTCTGGTTGAGGCGACGGATGTTATTACCCCCCCCCCCCCCCCCCCTGCCAATGTCTGTCAACCCTCTCAATGCCCCAAAACCTGGGGTCCCTATCATGACATACTCTAAAATGTTTTGACACACTGTGGGATCTGAGCCCCTTTTAAATATTGTTCACGTGTTCCCCAATGCGCACACTAAGGGGCCTAGAAGTTCTACCAATATACTGGAGTCCACATTTGCACTCCAGCATATATACCACCCCTTGTGTGCTGCATGGTATCAAGTTTTTGAACTAATATTTTCGACCAGTGGAGGTGTAAACAAAGTCTTTCCTTTTTTGATATTATGTTTACATTGTTTACATTGTTTACACGCTGGGCATCTACCACAGGCGTAAAACCCAGACAAGAAGGAAAAAATTCAGTTTTCTCTAATAATTGGAGGATCAATCACTCCGGGAGCCATGGCATCTCTCAATGTTGGTGCCCACCTATAAATAAAACTTGGATGGTTAGGAAGAACCGCACCCAGCACCCTATCCTCTCTAAGAACTTCCCAATGTTCTGAACAATCAGCTCAAACTGTCTATACTGAACATTGTAGTTGAGAACAATTTTGTACTCCTGCAAGTTGGAATTTTTATTCTTCCCTATACTAGAATCGGCGACCAATGTTTGTCTCTCAAAGCTACCAATCTCATCCCGATCGAGGATGACTTGCTCCCTTTGGTAGCCCTTTTGAAAGAATCTGTCAGCCAAAACTTGTGATTGGGCCTGGTAATCTGAATCCAAGGTGCAATTGCGCCTCACTCGGATAAATTGACCCCTAGGGATATTACACAGCCAAGTGCTGTGATGACAGCATATACCCATGATATACCCATTCCTGTCAGTGGGCTTAAAAAACTTCCATGTTTTAAAATGATCACACTCCTTAAAGATTTCCAGGTCCAAAAACACCAAATGGTCAGTATTAAAACAGTAAGACCGCTTTCACACTGGGACGGTGCCGACGTTAGTGGTAAAGCGCTGTTAGTTTTAGCGGCACTTTACCGCTGTTATGGTGACGCTTTTCGTCAGATAGCGGGGCACTTTTAACCCTGCTACCGGCCAAAGAAAGGGTTCATAGCACCCGTGTTGCGGCGCTGCCGAAGCATTTTGCAGGTGCTTTGGCAGCGCTGCCCATTTATTTCAATGGGCAGGGGCAGTGTAGGAGCGGTGTACACAACTCTCCCGCACTGCCCCAAAGATGTTGCTTGCAGGACTTTTTCCCGTCCCGCAAGCGCACCGCCCCAGTGTGAAGCACTCAGGCTTTCACACTGATGTGGCTTGAGAGGCGCTTTTCAGGTGCTTTACAGGCTATGTTTAGCGCTAAAATGCCTGAAAGGCGCCTCAGTGTTAAAGGGGTCTAAAAGTCAAGATTTGCACACAACTTCAGTCCTCTGCATCTGGGCCTGATCTTGACATTTTGTTTTCACTGAATGTACTCTATGTTCCTGTATTTCCCTAAATATGTATTTTTTTCAGATGCTTTATGAACATGTTTCTAAACCATTAGGCCCCTTTCACACTGGGGCGGTTTGCAAGCGCTATTGCGCTAAGAATAGCGCTGCAAACCGACCCGAAACAGCTGTTCCTTCAGTGTGAAAGCCCGAGGGCTCAAAAATGTCCTGCAAGCCGCATCTTTGGCTCGCTATAGGAGCGGTATATTTACCGCTCCTATAGCGCCTGGTCCCATTGAAAACAATGGGGGAGCGCGCCGTACCCGCCCGCAAAACGCCGCTACAGCGGCGGTTTGCGGGCGGTATTGACCCTTTTTCGGCCGCTCGCGGGGGGGAAAAACACCCCGCGAGCGGCCGCAATGCGCCGCTAAAACGCCGGTAAAGCGGCGCTAATATAGCGCCGCTTTACCGCCAGCGCCCCACCGCTCCAGTGTGAAAGTAGCCTAACTCTCCCTGGGGACTCAAAGCACTTTATCTGCTGTTAAGGCAGCCATCATGGTTATGCTCAGTAGAATATAATACTAGGGCAATTTTTAGACAGAAGCCAGTAAACCTATCAGCATGTTTTTGGGATGTCAAAGGAAACCAGAGTACCCAGAAAAAACCCATGCATGCACAATGAGAACATGCAAACCTCATGCAGACAGTGTCCTGTCTGGGACTTGAACCAGGGACCCTGGGTGCTGCAAAGCAGAAGTGCTAACAACTAAGCCATTGTGCTGTCATCTGGATTGTCACGTGTTGCACAGGGTCCACTTCTTCCTCCTCACCTCTTCTCCAGAGTGGGGTGGTCCTCAGCGATACAGAAAGCATTGATGATGTAATGAGATTAGAGCCATTCTCAGCATGTGCAGGGCACCTTGGAAATGGCCCCCAGAGAGTGGGCCCTTGACACCCTGCACTCACAGGGAGTGGTCTGAATGAGACTAGACTTCATTCAACCCAGACGGGGATTGGCGCTGTATCACAGAGCTGTGAGTCTGAAGGATAGGGGGCGGGGAAGGTTGGGAAGCAGAAAATGATGAACAAATTTCATTGAGATACATTTTTATTTTTTTATGTATTTACTTTGTTTTATTGCTGAGCTTTACATCCACTTTAATGGGTAGTGTTATGGCCGGTACACACGATCCGAAAATCAGATGACAGATCGTCCATTTTTTTTTTTTTTTTTGCATGCTAGTCGCATATCGAAAATGAAGAGTTTACTAAAGTTCTGAAAATTCTCATATGACAGAATAAAAAAAAGTGATGAAATGTGTTGTAGTGTATTTATATTGTATTTTCGAATGACAACTGTACTGATTACCGTATATACTTGAGTATAAGCCGACCCGAATATAAGCCGAGGCACCTAATTTTATCACAAAAAAATGGGAAAATGTATTGACTAGAGTATAAGCCTAGGGTGAGAAATGCGCAGATACTGTAAGTGGAAAATACGGTCAACAATGCCCATTTGCAGCTTCACTGTGCCCATTTGCAGCCATAGGTCCCCCGAACTTTAAACTCGGTAGTTAAGGGTTCCTAGATGCCTCCTAGCTGCAGCTTCTTGACCCAAAGGGTCCCGAAATTACATTGGGCAGGTGGACACAGTTGACCGACTTTGGGGCCCCATAAATTTTGTGTGCAACACCCCAGTGGAACTAGTACTACAACATATCCAAAGGGGTTCCTAGCACTAAGTGGCCCTGAGATACGGGGCCCCAAAGTCAGTTTAGAAAATGTCAAGCACTTTTCTGCAGCAGAGAATGACATTTTCTGAACCAACTTTGGGACCTGGTAGTGCTAGTTCCACTGGGTTTGCACACCAAATTTGGGGTTCGTAGCACCAAGTGGCCCAGAGATACGGGGCCCCAAAGTCAGTTCAGAAAATGTAGTTTTCTGCAGCAGAAAAATACTTGACTCGAGTATAAGCCGAGGGGTGCATTTTCAGCACAAAAAAATGTGCTGAAAAACTCGCCTTATACTCGAGTATATACGGTAAACGAAAACCGTACAATTTGGTATTGTACAAGAAAAAATGTTGTGCTTGTCCGATCGGATAATATTTGGATTAAATGTTGTGATCAACTCTCAAAAGCTGTGTACTAATGATCAGATTATGGTACGATCGTTTCGAAATCGGTATTTTTCGTCCGATTTTCGCATCCTGTGTACGGGCCATGAATGTTAGCCAATAGCTGGAGATTATTCCATCACACCACACCAGCTGACTGTAAAGCTCTGCAAGGCCACCAGAGAAGATGGAGTTAGTTTCCGCTCTTCATCTGAGAAACAAATAAAATGACATAGCTTAGGCTTCAAGGAGCTTGTAATCATCAGGCATGAAAGTATTTCTTTTATCATGCACTGCAGTTTGCAGCTAAAATTTCCCTTGAATCGCCAATCCCTCTACTGTTATTGTCTCCTTTGGAGACTTTGGTGAAGAGCTGTCAACTGTATGTATTAAAGCTGCACAACAGACAGAAAGTTATCAGCAATGGAGTCGTTTTAGGCAGGTCCTATAGGGTGCGAATTTCTTACCTGCAACCATTGGCAGGAAAGAAATTTGCACGATTCCCTCATCAAGATAGACAATGCTGACAGGGGAATCAGCAATTGTCTTCTTCCAGCAGAGGGGGGGGGGGGGGGGTTGGGGAATTATCACTAGTGGCTATAGTTGCCACTTCAAATTCAGCAGGAACCAGCCAAGATTTAAACCATGTATGGCCGGCCTAAGCCCTGGTTCACACCAATGAGTTCACACTACTTTAGAGCAATGTCAAAGCCGCTTGATCAGAGCGATTTTAACAGTGGCGGACCGTCCATAAGGGGCGCCCTGGGCAACGCCCCCTCTCTCCAGGCCACTCCTATATGCCAAATCCTTTATGCATTGCCCCTTTTAGGATGCCGGGCACCTGAATTACAGCAGCTGTGTTTTTCTTTTTTTTTGAAGCACCTAATTAGAACCATAGGCTCTAATAGGCTTCACAATAGGGTGGACTCAGGGTGCAGAGCACTGTGCTCAGAGCCCACCCAGGTGTGTTGGAAAAGCAAATGAATATTCGCTTTTTTAACACTAAACCGCCTCTCCCCCAATCAGGAAGCGTGGGTCTGATACCCATCACCTGATTAGCTGAAAGGACAGATGCTCCTATTGGACACCTAGCAGGAGGAAAAGCATGGAGGACACAGGAGCTGCCGCCTGACCCACTGCCCATCCCACAGCTCGCCGCCAACACCCGCTGCCTGATCCGCCACCAAGATGGGGTAAGTGTCGATCAGACAGCAAGTGGGCGGGGGGGGCTGTGGGGTCACAGTGGCTGCGTTTGATGGGCACAGTGGCTAAATTTGATGGGCACAGTGAGGCTGCATTTGATGGGCACAGTGGCTGCAATTGATGGCACAGTGGCTGCAATTGATGGCACAGTGGCTGCAATTGATGGACACAGTGGCTGCGTTTGATGGCACAGTGGCTGCAACTGATGGCACAGTGGCTGCACAGTGAGGCTGCATTTGATGGTTTTTTTTCAGTATTTTTCAGAAGTTTGTTTGTTAGTTTGTGCCATTTCATTGCAGCTTGCAACCTCATTTAACAGAAGTCAATGCAGGTCGCAATGAAATTGCAAAAAAGTGGTGCAGGAACATTTTAAGAACAATTTTAAGAACTTGATTCAATGGATTCAAGAAAACAGTCTATTTATTGGGTTTATTGATTTCAGCTGATAGCTAATTATTCACCCAGACCTAGGATTAGGGCCCCTTTCACAAGGGGCAGATCCATCCAAGGGGAATCCACCTGCCCAGTGGGGGATCTCTCTGCTGTTCCCTGCTGAGCAGGCGAATGACAAATCCTGTCTGCTCCACTATGAGCCTGCTCTACTCTATGGGGCAGTCGAATCGGATTGTCATCAGATCCGACCCGCCACACATCTGTTTTCAGCGCATCTTGTCGGATCGGATGCCAGGCGGGCACATGTCCGCTGACATCCGTCTCCCCATAGAGGATAATGGGTGGACCAATCAGGTCCGCCTGAAAAACGAACAGGCAGACCCAATCAGTCCGATCGTGTGAAAGAGGCCTAAGTAAGTACAGGTGGAGAACAGAAGCTGCAGCCATCTTTTACCCATTTCATTCACATTGATGCAACAGGGAGTCAATGTCTGCATGAAATGGCCACCATTTTGTTGAAGACTGTACAAGGCGTTATTCTTGTAAAGGCCAGTTCTTCTGTATATTGGCATTTTTTTTTTTAAGGTGTTTATTTAACATTTTGAATTAAAGATTACAAAACAAATGCCATCTAAAACAAAAAAACATGGTATTGCTGATGGCTGCGCAAAGCAACAGTAACATCGCAATAACACAAGGGTAAACTGTACCACAAGGTACTAAGACATTTATCTCTGAGCGACAAGGATCAATGGTAGGTCAGGTGTGGGCAATTGGTGCCAGCCAGCAAATAAAATAAAAACAGTAAGGCTTGGTTTCCACTAGCATGGCTTGTCATGTGACTTTGCAGTCCCATTACAAGTCATACCCCTTGACTTACAATGAGTACCGTTCAAATCTGTGCGACTTCAAATCGCAGTGACTTCAAAGTATTCCCTGCCCTACTTCTGTCCCACTTTGATGCGACTTGAGGTCCATAGACCTCAAGAATACACAGGCATTATTTCAAGTCGCATCAAACTCGCGGCAAAATCGCAGGACTTTCAGGTCGCAATAGTGGAAACCTAGGCTAAAACAACCAACCAGCCATACAGACAACACACAGAAGACACTCACACATACAACGCTCTCTCCAGGCCAGGTAAACAAACAATATCTGACCTTTTTTTTTTTCCAGTGTGAAAGCCCGCCGGCTTTCACACTGGAGTGTACAGGCGCTATTTTTAGCGCCGTACCGCCTGAAAAACGCCCCAGTGTGAAAGGGGCCTTAGGCTATTTTCCCACTGAGGTGCTTTTCAGGCATTTTAGTGCAAAAAAAATTGTGCCTGTAAAGCGTCTGAAAAGCGCCTCTCAATTCTCACCAGTGTGAAAGTCCGAGTGCTTTCACAATGGGATGGTGCACTTGCAGGACATTTGGGGCGGACGGATACTAACCTGTGGCTTTGTGCAACTAAAAGGCAAGCTTCATCCACCCACTGGCTTGTTTACAGCCTTTCGGCAATTTTTAGGCATTTTGCCTAAAAACTTGAAGGAACCCTGGTTGAAAAAGGCTGCTTTAAAGTAAGCCAGAAGAAATAAAACGAATGCAGCCACCACATCTAAGGACTAATAAGCAGCAATACGTCACTTTTTTTTTTTTTTCTTGAGTTGAGATACACTTTAATTAGATTTCAGTTTGCTGAAGCAGCATGAGGAACAAAGTAAGAGTTGATTGGTTGCCATAGCCCCTTATTATCTTATTAAATGTACCCATTAGTGCTCTAACTTGGCTAATTACATGGAGGCCGACATGAAGAGGAAAAGTTATATTGCCTATATTATCAATTATCATGTCTGTTTTCATATTGTAACCTTCACTGGATAACTACAACTGGAATCTGATTGGTGGTTATGGATTTTTTTATTTTTTATAAGCAAGGCTATTACTTTAGCATGATCTTAATTATGCCACTGTAGGCGAAGCGAAGTACCCATACGTCGTTGCCCACTTCTGGGTTTAGGGAGCATGCACAGAGCTCTGTACATAGGGAAACTTAGAGCTCAATAAGTAAAAGCAGCACACTTTACACATTGTTAGGCAAATATATAACCCTTTGATTGCCCTCGATGTTAACTCCTTTCCAGCCAGTGTCATTAGTACAGCGTATTATCAATTAACATATCTGTTTTTACATTGTAACCTTCACTAGATAACTACAACTGGAATCTGATTGGTGGTTATGGATTTTTACATTTTTTTTTAAGCAAGGCTATTACTTTAGCATGATCCTAATTACAGGGGGTCCCCGACTTACAAACATCCGACTTACAAACAACTCCTACTTACAAACGGAGGGAGACAACAGGAAGTGAGAGGAAATCTACCCCTAGAAAGGGAAATTCACTCCTGTAAGAGTTATTATGGGTAAAAGGTGTCTCCACTGATGCTTTATCACCAGTCCATGCTTCCCTAACATCCCAAAATTTTCAAAATTGTCATTGGGACAGAAGGTGAGGTGAAATCTTCTGAACGGGGGCACAGACAGCAAAACAAATGTTACAGGGGTGATAACCCTTCTCTATGTTATCTAAAAAAACTTAAAAATAGATTTTTTGGCTGGAGCTACACTTAAAAAATTTACCTGTTCCGACTTACAAACAGATTCAACTTAAGAACAACCCTACAGTCCCTATCTTGTTTGTAACCCGGGGACCCTCTGTACTGGTTTTATCTAAAATATATAATCACTTTTAGAAACATTCACCTATATATTTGTAAATGTAACAAGATGCCTTTTCAATCTGGAATAGCTTCGATCTCATGTTTGGTAGCACTTTAAAGCCTTTCAGATGTCAAGTTTCCGTTCCCCTTTTAAACGTTTATCTTGTTAAATCGCAATGATCTCCCCATGAATATGAGAGCAGGGTGCCTTTGTAGCTCCCTTGGCACAAAGACCACTCCACCGTGTCCTCTTGTACCATCTCCATGATCCAAGTCTGCGAAGAGACTGCGCTTTACAGTTAAAAAGGAAAAAAGAAAAAAAAAAAGGCCGTGGGCCAGTGATGGAGAAAGAGCCCCTCTGAAAGAGACGGGCAGCCTCCTTTGACACAGGTATAAAACTGTTTGAGGACAATCACGTAGAACCTGGAAAATAACCGTGTTGGCCTTTTCTCTGCATCCCGCTCGGGGAAAACATCTGAGCAACCAGTTTTGCTCCCTGAAACATGTTAATTGCCAGCGGAGCTCATTAAGGCATGCACATGCAAAACACAGCAAGAAAGATTAAATGGACAAAAGGCCAATAATGAATTGTCAACAATCGAGTACATCTACACTACCGGGATCACTGCAGAATGAGGCATTTAGAGGCAACAAAAGATTGTCTGGGCCAGAAAGAAAAGGCGACCTAGACTTTTGTTTAGACAACACAATTGATTACAAATGAGAGATTAACAGGATAGCTTCAGATTTGTTTTTTGAAGGGGGTTAAAAAAAATAAAGAAAAGTCCAATTAACCATACCGAATGCTAACCACATAGATTTCCATGCTTAGCTCCAAAAGAAATTCTCATTAAATCATCCCTGGTGATCCTTTTTTTTTTTTGGAAGGAGGGGGGGGGGGGGGGAGTAATTTGTCTCCCTGATCGAAGAGAGAAAGGGAGCCATGGATAAGGAAGCGTGAATTCTTGGCACAATGATCTTAGGAGACACGCTGGAAGGAGCCCATGGGGAAGTTAATGAACATCTGACAAGCAGCTTGGATCTGGTCCTAGAGAACAGCGATGAAAAGATGGAATTGGCCAACAAGGCGTCTTTGTATCGAACATAAAAAGGCCAATCTGAAACAGTGCTGCTGAAAGCTTGTTGAAAGTATATTGCACAATAAGACAAAACAATGGGCAGTCAATTATGTGCTCCCAAACGAACAGTGAATGACGGTGCATGAAAATGCTGGATGGGTTGCATTGCAGAAAAATAAATATGCCAACAAAGACACCATGTATGCAATCATTATTCATGAACCCATACGCAAACCCACCAACGTAGGCTTGAAGTACCACTTAAATGACCAAAAGGTCCAGCGGTGAGAGTATGCAAGCCCCTGGAGCAAAGTATGCAATGGCACCTCTTATAAACCCACAATAACTGTTTAGATGCTACTTCCACCCACAATTATTAATTCAGTTTTAAATTATATTTATAGCTACATTTATTTTAGTTTGAATAGGGTGGGGAAGGATTTGAACTCCATTGGATAGAGTCTCCAGGTCCTGTCTAGTAAAAATGATACCCCTAGGACAGGAGTTGAGGGAAAATCTAAGACAGAATAAAAAATGTTTAAGTTAAAAAAGAACTTTGCGATCGACTGTACTCATGTATACTTTGAACTCTGTAAACCGTCTTTTCCTTAATCACTTGCCGACCGGGCCATAGCCGGAAGACAGCTACAGCGCGGTCGGCTTATTCTGGGTGGATGTCCGTGGGACGTCCTCCCAGAATCTTGCTCCCGTGTGCCCTCTGGGGCACGCACTCGGGAACACGGATCGCGGTAAACGGCTGCTGTAAGCAGCCGTTTACCACGTGATCGCTCTGTCAAATGACGGAGCAATCACATGTAAACAAACCGGCGTCACGTCATGACGCCGGTTCCTCCCTCCCCTCTCTGTACCGATCAGTACAGTGAGGAGAGAAGCGGAGAGGGGGAAAGATGGCAGCAGCGCTGTGGGCTTGATGTGTAGTGCCCACAGCGCTGCTCTATGCAACACTGTGCAATACTCTGCCAATGCTGTGCAATACTCATGCAATACATTTTAATAGAAACAAAGAATTTTTTTATTTTTTTTTTACGGATTTTCAGTCTTTTTTGATTTATAGCGCAAAAAATAAAAAAACCATCAGTGATTAAATACTACCAAAAGAAAGCTCTTTTTGTGTGAAAAAAGGACAAAAATTTCATTTGGGTACAGTGTTGCATGACTAATTGTCATTCAAAGTGTGAGAGCACCGAAAGCTGAAAATTGGTCTGGTTAGGAAGGGGTTTAAGTGCCCAGTGGTCAAGTGGTTAATAAAAAATGTTATTGATAAAAAAAAAAAAAAAGAATTTCACTTTTGTAAGAAAATCTTTTTTTTATATGATACAGCATATACAATTGTGATACAAGCCACTTGAAGACTAGGCCTTTTTCCGACACTTCTCACATGTATGTAAAAATCTGTAATTTTTGCTAGAAAAATACTTTTATTATAAATATTATAAATAAATATTTATAAATTATAAATATTTTTTAAAGCAGAGGCCCTAGAGATAACAATGGTGGGTGCTGCAATTTTTCATGTCACATGCATGTGACATGCATGTCACACGGTATTAGCGCAGTGGTTTTGGGGGGGGGGAAAAATACACTTTAATTAATTTTATGGCACAAAAACACAATATAATACCCAATTATTTGTTATAATATAAAAGATCACATTGCACTGAGTAAATAGATACCAAACATGTCACATTTAAAAATTAAGCACACCCATGGAACGCAGACAAACCACGTAAATTATATTATCTATAGGCAACGCTTTAAAAGCATTTACAGGTTACCACTTTAGATTTACACAGGAGGTCTGGTGCTAGAATTATTACTCTCGATCTGACATTCGCTGTGATATTTTGCATGTGTGGTGCGATCGCTGTTTACATACAACGCGGGACCGCCACGTACGATCGCCTTTGTGCGTGAGCATTAGGAGACGGGGTGCTTTACTTTATTTATGTTATTATTTTTTTTTATTTTTAAAGTGTAACTTTATTTATTTTTTGTTCTCACTTTTATTATTATCACAAGGAATGTAAACAGCCTTTGTGATAACAATAGGCAGTGACAGGTCCTCTTTACTGAGACATATGGGGTCTCTCCTCTGCCCTTAAAATCTTGGAATCATACCAAGATCGATATGATTGGTTTGTTTACAACCAGAGAAACCGGAAGTGACGAATCACTCTTCACTTCCTGTTTCTTAGACTATAGAGATGATCTGGGCCTTTCCGGGGTTCCTCGGTAGGAGGAGAGAACCCACAAAGGCTGCCTATTAAGCCGATAAGATTGTTTTTGCAAGAAAGTGCTATGATGACTGTAAGATGATGTGTGCAGCTACAAGCACCATCCCGCTATAACCACTCTTATTCCCTGTACACACGGTCAGACTTTTCCGACGGAAAATGTGTGATCGGAGCTTGTTGGAAATTCCATCGTGTGTACGGGGCAAAAGGCGATGTACCGGTACGCCTCCTGGTGTTCAGTGAAACAATTACCTTTCCATTTCAATCTTAAATTTTCCAAGTTTAAAACTATTCAATGCAATATGGCAACCTGGAGGCCCCTTGCACACAGTCATGCCGCGTACACACAATCAGAATTTCGGCCAGCAAAAGACCGATGAGAGCTTTTCATCGGAAAGTGGACCGTGTGTAGGCTCCATTGGAATTTTGCTGGCCGAATTCCCGCCAGCAAAAATTTGAGAGCATGTTCTGAATTTTTCCGACGGAAAAGGTTTCTATCAGAAATTCCGATCGTCTGTAGCAAATCCGACGCGCAAAAAAAATATGCATGCTCGGAAACAATTTAACGCATGCTCGGAACCATTGAATTTAGTTAGTCGTAGTGTTGTACGTCACCACATTCTTGACGGTCAGAATTTGGTGTGACCGTGTGTAGGTAAGACAGTTTGAGCGGAGTTCCGTCTGGAAAACCATCAGAGCTTTTTCCGACGAGAATTTCCGATTGTGTGTACGCGGCATTAGTGTACAGAACACCCCCCAGAAATGTAATTTCCAGCTTGTGTGATTGGCTCTGTGATTTTCAGATGTCTGCAAGCAGGCTATTATTGCAGATTAGACATGCAATGTATTTTCTGGGATAAAATACACCTACCTGCCTGCTCACAGTCTCATAGCTCCCAACTGTCCCTGATTTCGAGGGACTGTCCCTGATTTGGAGCAATGTCCCTCTGTCCCTCTTTCCTGCTCATGTGTGCGATCGCGGGAACCTGGCGGTGATCATGACGGCCGGGCACTCGCATTGGCTCCTTGGAAGAGCAGCGCATGTGCGCCATGCCTCCGGCGGCTCGTGCGCGCCCCTAGTGGCCACAGGGCGAAGCGACATAGCATAACATCGCTTTACCCAGCCGTGCCATTCTGCCGCAAGTGGTTAAGATGGTGTGGCAGGGGGCGTATCCTATGCCTACATACATTTGATAGTAGGCGTCCCTCATTCTCATCTCAAAATGTTGGGAGGCATGCAGTCTTCTGTGGGATGTAAAATGAGCTGTGCAAACTTCACTGTAGCTGTAGCTTTGCCTCCCCATTGCAAGGTACCCCCCACCCCAATGTTACGCCTTTTCTAGCCACCCAGGCTGCATGCCTAGATAAGGATCTGGTTGTAATACTAAGGCACACCTCCCAACTTTTTTAGATGGGAACGAGGGACACCTATTAACAAAAGTATGTAGGCATAGGACACGCTCCCTGCCACGCCCCATTAAAGGTGAAATATACAAAAAATTATTAGTTAAACCCACAAGTGTTTTATTTTTTTTTACCACTACTAATTCCTTTATATTGGCTTTCAAAATTTACAAATGCAGAAATTTTGAATTTGGATGAAAGGTTTAGCACAGGGAAAAACTTTTTGAAAGATAAAAAGTGAGTTTTATATACAACTATATAGATCAGACCAGGAGGAGGGACAAATGAGGAGGAAAGAGGGACAGAGGGACATTGCTCCAAATCAGGGACAGTCCCTCAAAATCGGGGACAGTTGGGAGCTATGCTAAGGAGAACTTCATGCCATCATTACAACATTCAAATTGCAATGAATGAGATTGGGGTGCTGCTGTATGTAAGCCAAGCTAATTTGTAAAAAAAAAAAAACAGCTTCACAGCCAAATATGCACTGGTAGCGTATGCTGAGACTGACTGTGAAAATCGTACTGTTCCAAACCGCCACATACACCTTTAAGGCATCCCCCTTGCAAGCACCAACTTATAGTGCATCTATACACAAATGACAGCAATGGTCAGTACAAGCCTCAAACAAGCATTTTTTTGAGGGTCTCAGCAATATTTGTTTTACTGTTTATGTCGTGGGATTTATTATATATCTCCTCTTATGGCAACAGCTCTGGACTCTCTAATGCCGCGTACACACGGTCAGACTTTCCGACGTAAAATGGACAGTTTCCATCGGAATTTCCGTTGCACAAAATTTTAATCTGGTTCTCAAATTTTCCGACACGATTTACACGATTTACCTTTGTGTAAATTCAGAATCAAGCAGAAGAGCCGGACTGGTTATTGAACTTCATTTTTCTCGGCTCGGCGTAAGTGTACGTCACCGCGTTCTTGGCGTTCAGAATTTCCGACAAGATTTGTGTGACCGTGTGTATGCAAGACCAAGTTTGAGCCAACATCCGTCGGAAAAAATCCATGGATTTTGTTGTCGGAAAGTCCGATCAATGTCCGATCGTGTGTACGCGGCATAAGAACCTGATCATGCATTATCAACCACCAGACTGGCTGGGCCTTCTACCCCAATCAGCCATAACATTATGACCACCGACAGGTAAATTAATACCATTGAGTGTCTCGTGACTATGGCACCTAAAAGTGGATAGGAGATATTAGACAGCAATTAAACATGTTGTCCCTGAAGTTGATGTCCTGAAAGCAGAAGAAAATGGGCAAGTGTAAGGATTTGAGAGACTTTGGCAAGGGACAAATTTTATTGGCTAGACAATTGGTTCAGAGCAACTTCAAAACTACAGCTCTTGTGGGATGTTCCTGGTCTGCAGTGGTCAGGACTTGCCAGAAGTGGTCCAAGGAAGCAGAACCGGTGAAGGCTCGTTAATGCTAATAATATATTTTTTATTTAAAGCAAATGCACAATTAAGAAGTGGGCAGGTCATGTTTTATTCAGTCACAGAGCTACTTTAGGGCAGCAGAGGCAGGAGTTTATGCATGAAGCTGCAACCTTTAGTAAATCTGTATCGTAGTTTGCCTCACTGCTTCTTTTTTGCATTGCCTTGCTATACGATATACTTGATAAGGGCCCACTGACACTTATCTGTGTTGCCACGCGTTAATGCACATTATGACGTATTTTAATGTGGATTGCATTAAAGCAGCCCACTCATTTGAATAGGCTGCCAACACATCAAAAATGCATCTTTTTTTCGATGTAGCTTACCACAATACATGGTACCAGGTTTTTATGGTACGCTGCAATGCATCAGAGGTGTATCGAGTTAATGTGCTGGGGTGCCATTGAAAATGCATAATACCTCAACCTGCAAACACCTCGGGCCCCCCCCCCCCCCCGACTCACCCCCCCCCCCCCCCACCCACAAAAATGGTAAAATAAATATAACCCCCTCCCCCCCCCCACCCCCTCCCACCCCCCCACTCCCACCCCCCCCCCTCCCACTTTTTATCTTTCAAAAAAGTGTTTCCCAGTGCTAAACTTTTCATTCAAATTCTAAATTGCTGAATTTGTAAACATAAAGCCAGTATAAAGGAATAGTAGTGGTAAAAAAAAAGCCCTTGTGGATTTAATTAACCTTTTTTTTGGTTAATTCTCATTTAACCGCTTCAGCCCCATAAGATTTTACCCCGTTCCTGACCAGAGCACTTTTTGCGATTTGGCAATGCGTCGCTTTAACTGACAATTGCGCGGTCGTGTGATGTTGCACCCAAACAATATTGACGTCCTTTTTCCCCACAAATAGAGCTTTCTTTTGGTGGTATTTGATCACCTCTGCATTTCTAATTTTTTGCGCTATAAACAAAAAAAAGCGAAAAATTTGAAAAAAAAGCAATATTTTTTACTTTTTGCTATAATAAATATCGCAGCGCTAAAGTAAAAATACAAAATAGGTCAGAAGGTCCGCACAATGGTCTAATAGACAGGTCTAATTAAGCATTCGCCACCACTTGGATAACACAAATGACCAATGCTTTTCCTTATTTCCTGCTAATGGTAGGCTCCACTTCTCCAAATCGAATACCGGATCTCTCCATCAGATCTCACAGTCAATGGTGTTTTGGATACAATCGTGTTACCATGTAAAATCAAAAGATATGCATAGCGCTCTCCATATTTTCCAATAGCAATTTATTAAAAGTTAAAAGGTCTACTCACAATACATGCTTGGACTCTCCCTCTATTTATCAAAAGACTTATATACTTATGAATCAATTAGGTCTATATTATCGTATTTAGCTATTTTGTATTTTTAATTTAGCGCTGCACTATCTGTTTGAAAATTTAGATCTGGGATTTGTATATTGATCTTAAGTGTAGGTGTTAGGATTTTTCTTTGCGCCGATTGATTCTCATATATTCTATAATAAATATCCCCCAAAAATATATAAAAAAAAACGTTTTTTTTCCTCAGTTTAGGCCGATACGTATTCTTCTACATATTTTTGGTAAAAAAAATCGCAATAAGCATATATTGATTGGTTTGCGCAAAAGTTATAGCGTTTACAAAATAGGGGAAAGATTTATGGCATTTTTATTTATAATTTTTTTTTTACTAGTAATGGCGCGATCTGCAATTTTTATCAGGACTGCGACATTATGGCGGAAACATCAAGCACTTTTGACACATTTTTAGACCATTGGCATTTATACAGCGATCAGTGCTATAAAAATGCACTGATTACTGTAAAAATTTTGCTGGCAGGGAAGGGGTTAACACTAGGGGCAATCAAGGTGTTAATTGTGTTCCCTAGTGTGTGTTCTAACAAAAGGGGGAGGGGACTGTGTAGGAGAGATGACAGATCGCTGTTCATACTCTATAAACAGACGATCTGTTTCTTCTCACCTTAGTTTACACACACAGATCCCGGTTCTCGGTAATCGTGAATGCCGGGCACTCGCATCGGCACCGGGGAAGAGCAGCGGGCGCACACGAGTGCCTACGGCGGCTCGTGCGTGCCCCTAGTGGCCACAGGGCGAAGCGACATAACATAACGTCGCTTCGACCAGCCGTGCCATTCTGCCGCAGTAAAACTGCGGCGGCTGGTCGGCAAGTGGTTAAGAGGGTGTGGCAGGGGGCGTGTCCTATGCCTACATACATTTGCTAGTAGGCGTCCCTCATTCCCATCTCAAAATGTTGGAAGGCATGCTGTCTTCTGTGGGATGTAAAATGAGCTGTGCAAACTTCACTGTAGCTGTAGCTTTGCCTCCCCATTGCAAGGTACCCCCCACCCCAATGTTACACCTTTTCTAGCCACCCAGGCTGCATGCCTAGATAAGGATCTGGTTGGAATACTAAGGCACACCTCCCAACTTTTTTAGATGGGAACGAGGGACACCTATTAACAAAAGTATGTAGGCATAGGACACGCTCCCTGCCACGCCCCATTAAAGGTGAAAAATATACAAAAAATTATTAGTTAAACCCACAAGTGTTTTTTTTTTTTTACCACTACTATTCCTTTATATTGGCTTTCAAAATTTACAAATGCAGAAATTTTGAATTTGGATGAAAGGTTTAGCACAGGGAAAAACTTTTTGAAAGATAAAAAGTGAGTTTTATATACAACTATATAGATCAGACCAGGAGGAGGGACAAATGAGGATGAAAGAGGGACAGAGGGACATTGCTCCAAATCAGGGACAGTCCCTCAAAATCGGGGACAGTTGGGAGCTATGCTAAGGAGAACTTCATGCCATCATTACAACATTCAAATTGCAATGAATGAGATTGGGGTGCTGCTGTATGTAAGCCAAGCTAATTTGTAAAAAAAAAAAACAGCTTCACAGCCAAATATGCACTGGTAGCGTATGCTGAGACTGACTGTGAAAATCGTACTGTTCCAAACCGCCACATACACCTTTGAGGCATCCCCCTTGCAAGCACCAACTTATAGTGTATCTATACACAAATGACAGCAATGGTCAGTACAAGCCTCAAACAAGCATTTTTTTGAGGGTCTCAGCAATATTTGTTTTACTGTTTATGTCGTGGGATTTATTATATATCTCCTCTTATGGCAACAGCTCTGGACTCTCTAATGCCGCGTACACACGGTCAGACTTTCCGACGTAAAATGGACAGTTTCCATCGGAATTTCCGTTGCACAAAATTTTAATCTGGTTCTCAAATTTTCCGACAACAAAATACCTTCGTGTAAATTCAGAATCAAGCAGAAGAGCCGGACTGGTTATTGAACTTCATTTTTCTCGGCTCGGCGTAAGTGTATGTCACCGCGTTCTTGGCGTTCAGAATTTCCGACAAGATTTGTGTGACCGTGTGTATGCAAGACAAGTTTGAGCCAACATCCGTCGGAAAAAATCCATGGATTTTATTGTCGGAAAGTCCGATCAATGTCCGATCGTGTGTACGCGGCATAAGAACCTGATCATGCATTATCAACCACCAGACTGGCTGGGCCTTCTACCCCAATCAGCCATAACATTATGACCACCGACAGGTAAATGAATACCATTGAGTGTCTCGTGACTATGGCACCTAAAAGTGGATAGGAGATATTAGACAGCAATTAAACATGTTGTCCCTGAAGTTGATGTCCTGAAAGCAGAAGAAAATGGGCAAGTGTAAGGATTTGAGAGACTTTGACAAGGGCCAAATTTTATTGGCTAGACAATTGGTTCAGAGCAACTTCAAAACTACAGCTCTTGTGGGATGTTCCTGGTCTGCAGTGGTCAGGACTTGCCAGAAGTGGTCCAAGGAAGCAGAACCGGTGAAGGCTCGTTAATGCTAATAATATATTTTTTATTTAAAGCAAATGCACAATTAAGAAGTGGGCAGGTCATGTTTTATTCAGTCACAGAGCTACTTTAGGGCAGCAGAGGCAGGAGTTTATGCATGAAGCTGCAACCTTTAGTAAATCTGTATCGTAGTTTGCCTCACTGCTTCTTTTTTGCATTGCCTTGCTATACGATATACTTGATAAGGGCCCACTGACACTTATCTGTGTTGCCACGCGTTAATGCACATTATGACGTATTTTAATGTGGATTGCATTAAAGCAGCCCACTCATGGTACGCTGCAATGCATCAGAGGTGTATCGAGTTAATGTGCTGGGGTGCCATTGAAAATGCATAATACCTCAACCTGCAAACACATGTAGCGCACAGACCCCTGACAGGTCTCACTGTTTGTCAGGTTTTATTACCGTATTTATCGGCGTATAACACGCACTTCCCTTCCCTTAAAATCAGGGGAAAATCGTGGGTGCGTGTTATACGCCAATCCCCCGTTGATTCTGAGCCTCTCGGCCATTCTCGCGGCTTTCGGCCGCTCTCGCAGTCCAGTGTGAGCCACCGTAAGCGACCGCCCAAAGCGGCCGAAAGCCGATGAGAACTATCGAGCCCCGCCGAGATACACAGGACATCCGGCTCTGTATCTCGACGGCGCCATTTTTAAATTCTGAAAATGACACTGGGGCAAGGCTGCAGGTTGACACTGGGGCAAGGCTGCAGGTGGAACTGACATGGCTGCAGGTGGAACTGACATGGCTACAGGTGGAACTGACATGGCTACAGGTGGAACTGACAGGGCTGCAGGTGGAACTGACATGGCTACAGGTGGAACTGACAAGGCTGCAGGTGGAACTGACATGGCTACAGGTGGAACTGACAGGGCTGCAGGTGGAACTGACATGGCTGCAGGTGGAACTGACATGGCTACAGGTGGAACTGACATGGCTGCAGATGGAACTGACATGGCTACAGGTGGAACTGACAAGGCTGCAGGTGGAACTGACAGGGCTGCAGGTGGAACTGACAGGGCTGCAGATGGAACTGACATGGTTACAGGTGGAACTGACAAGGCTGCAGGTGGAACTGACAGGGCGGCAGGTGGATACTGACAGGGCTGCAGGTGGAACTGACATGGCTGCAGGTGGAACTGACAGGGCTGCAGATGGATACTGACAAGGCTGCATTGATGGGCATTAAATGTAAGTTTTTTTCCTTAAACTTCCCTCCTAAAAGTTTTTTTCCCTCCCAAACTTGGGGTGCGTGTTATACGCTGGCGCGTGTTATACGTCAATAAATACGGTACCTATTGGGTGCACAGCAGACAGGCACACAGCAGTTTTTTAGTCTCTCCACACAATAACCAGGCAAAAAGTATCTTTTTAGGATTTATTGCTCGAAGAACTTGATTAGGGTATAGGGTGAGTCTTGGGATACTCCAGAATTAGTGCAAACTTCAACTCTCTAATAGTAGTTAACCTCTTCAAGATAGGTCTCTAGTGCAAGAGGATGTGGACATCAGTGGCGGCTGGTGTTTTTTTTTTTTTTTTTTTTTTTGGGGGGGGGGGGGCAGCAAACGATCTGCCTGACGCCACCCCCCCCCCCCGGGTTAGTCAGTAGAAGGGACCCTGCACTTGGCGCTTCTCTCTCCTCCTTTTGCGACCCTGCACTTAACCCATCTCGCGTGCAGCACTCCGGACGGCGGCTGGTGTCGGCTGCTCTCTGGGCTGTTCTCCCTGACAGCTTCCTTGGTTCCCCTGCGTCTCCTACATCCTCCTGGCAGCCAATCTGATCGTATCTCCTTTCGGCCAATTGAGTGACGGTCTCATGACCTGCTTCCCGATTGGCCGAGAGGAGAATCAGTGTTACAAATGCGAATATTCATTTGCTATTGTCACACAACTGGGTGGGCTTCAGGCACAGTGCTCTGCCCCCCCACACCCTTTTTTGAAGCCTATTAGAGCCTCTGGCTCTAATCACATGCTTTAAAAAAAAAAACAATTGGAATCCATTCCATTTGTCCGGCACCCTGCATGTAGATCAGGGGGCCAGATGCATGGATAGGCTGCCACTGGTTTACATACTGAAAACAGCCCTGAGCCAGAAAATCTGGAACAGTCTCTTCAGAAAAGGGAAGAAGTCAAACAGAAACAATCTCTCAAGGATCTCTCTCTTTCTCAGGCCTGTACTCACTGGACTCATCCTTCCACTACCAGCCAGACTCACTATCCTCAGCAGACTTTGCCTTGACTGTCTTCACAGCTTTGGCAATAGGCTCCAAGCTCTCCCTGATCTGGGACCTCAATAAACTCCCAGCAGGCCTCTGCTAGGTAGCCCAGCAGGGCAGACAGCCCCTCCAGGCTAGGTCTCTCTCCACCAGGACATGGACCTTGCTGCTCCAGGCTCCAGACTATTTATGCACACCTCAGCCCCCTACTGGTCATCCTCTCGACCAGGGATTGGCTGAGTCTGCATGAATATTCAGCCCAGAATTTGCCTCTCCCAACCCACTACATTCCAGAACTTACTGGAATGCAGGGGGAAGTAGTCAAACCTGTAGATAGCAGAACCCAGAACAGCCAGAAGTAATCAAATACCGCTCCCCTAGCTGCAGAGGAGTCAAAAAGGAACTTAAACATATTAGCAACCTAACTAGGAGGGTGCTACACATATATACCACAAATGTTACTGCAACAAACTGCAATGGACAGATGTGAATGGGCCTTAAATGTCCCCCTCATGTCTTACGAGGGATTTTGCTTTGCAGTATATATTATTCTGTTCTATTACCAAATGTATTTGTGTGTATTAACAGACCATGTAAGTCTGGAACATTTCCTAGCACACATATATTTCTGTATCTTTTACACATCGAGTTTTGTTAGACATGTCTCGAGACTTCACATTTAGCACGCAGCATAACATCCTGTGGTTTTCTGTATTATAATGCTTTTGATCCAGCTTTGTAGTAATTAGCGGCACAGTCTACCTTGCCCCCTAGGAGTAGACGCCCACATGCAGCTTTTGCACGGAGATGTACACATTCACCATATGCCACCTCCATTGCAGACTTCATAGCTGTTCTAATGAAGAATAGCAAAGGTAGATGCTTACATCCACCTTATTGGGTGATTAACAAGTGTACTCAGTTGTTATAATCATGACTATCGCATGCATTACCAATATAATGGCAATGCAACCTTTTTTTAAACTGGAGCACCAAATTAGGGGAGGACAGTGAGTATTTGACCTGGGATATAAGCCTATCCAACTGAACCTTTCATGATAGGGGCACATTCCTGTAGGCAAGGGATGTCCAACCATTAGACCTTCCTGGGCCACATTGGAGAAAGAGGAATTGTCTTGGGCCACACATAAAATAAACTAACAATAAGGAGAGCTGATGAGAAGAAAAAGACAGGCAGATCACAAGTTAACGATCACTGATATAGATAATGTACCTATTTGAGTAATAAAACTAAATTTTTTGCAATATTTTTTATTATAAAAGTAAAAGAGGGCAAAGTAAAACTAGTGTGATATCTGACATTGTTTTTGAACGCATCAATATCTGGTTTGATTACTGTAGTAGCAGTTCTCAATAAACTGTCAAGGTGATCATCAGATATTTTGCTTTTAATTTTGCCCTTCGTGTACTTCATCTTTGAAAATAGTCACTCACAAATTCAGGTGCTCCGAAAACTGATGACATGAATAAGGCACGATTGTGAAGAGTGGGATATTTTTCTTTGGGAAGATAAAACTTTTTAAAGTCCAGTAAAGAGACACTGTCAAATGTTTCTTCAGTTCGCTATGTGTAACATGTATCTAAGACTAGTAACCTTTTAACAAAACACAAAAGATGATATGACCTTACCTAGCATACCATGCCATTATCACAAATAATCCTTATTATTCACCTTCCTTTAAGAAATGAATACACTGTTTTATTTTTCACTAACTGCTGAGTGAAAGTTATATGACCAGAGTTTCAACGGCTGATGGTGACATGTGTCCTGCTTGTATATAAAGACATGTCTAATTGCCATTAAATAAGGGAAACATTGAGGAATGAGCTAAAGGAGACTAATCATACCAAGCCGTTAGCATTGTGAACAGCTGATAAACTACTGCCACTCCTAAAAAGCTGCTAATGGACTTCATTCAACAGGGGACAACCACAATCTGTCACTAAACTGTTGAAATGATAAGTGTTTAAATGTAATAAATTGCTAACAGTTGGCTAACACAGTTCACTATTATCAAATGAACAAATGCTATGTGGCATGAACTATAACCACTAAAAACTTTACAGAGTTGTAGATCGATTGATAGTTGATCCTGCCGCTCCTTCTTTTTTAAGGAGATTAGTGGAATATGACACGGCAAAGGAGGAGGGAACAGGAAGCAGAAATGGAGAAAGCATTGAAAACCCAGGAGGAGTCCTATACAGTAGGCCCAGATAAAAAAGAATCGATGAAAAGTCAGAAAGAGCTGAAAAAGGGGCCTATAGGAAACCTGGCTACCCAAGGAATAGACCCCCTCAACCCAGCAAAACTAATTTTGCAAGAAAGTGGTGAACCAGTGGTAAACTTGGACACAATGGAAAATTGGCAGAAGGAGCATGAAACAGTACAGACATCTCGAATCCCACGAGTTTCATGGGGGTTGAAGGGGAGATCGACTGCAAATACGTCTGGGATATCAATAACAGACCCCACTGGATGCACAGAAACACCAGATGACGAGATGAACAGACAAATGGATGAAAAACAAATAAATAAAGACGTAAATATACGCTGTAGTACCCCAACCCCCCTGGTAATGGTGGAACCAACCTTGAGGGACGTTCTTATGGCAGTACAGGCTTGTAATAATTCACTGTTATCATTAACAAATCAGATGTTAGAACTAAAAGGAGACATTGCAACTATGAGATATGAGAATCAGAAAATATGTGAAAGAACTACTGCGGTGGAAACAAGAGTAGGAGAATTGGAGGACTCAATACCGTTGATAAAAAAGGATACACATTTGATAAAAACACAGACAAGGGATCAAAATCAAAGAATGGAAGAAATGGAGAATAGACAAAGACGCAATAATGTCCGCATACTAGGTCTACCGGAACAAGAAGAAGGCCAATCAGCTGTTACATTTTTTGAAAAATGGTTAATGGACATTTTCGGGGTGGAAGGCTTCTCTAAAACGTTTGCAATAGAACGAGCACATCGCATAAGAAGCCGCGCCCCTTCCACCGGAGATAGACCCAGGCCAATTATTATTAGATTATTGAATTGCCAAGATAGAGATAATATATTGTCTAAAGCAAGACAGAGAGGCAACATTGAGCATAAGGGCCATAAAGTATCCTTCTATCCGGATTTTTCGGTGGAAGTACAGAAGCAGAGGGCGAAATTTAAGGATGTCAAACGGCGATTATTTTCACTAAAGATTAAATATGCAATGTTGTTTCCGTCAAAATTACGTATTACAGATCGGGATGGAGTTCAATTTTTTGATACACCCGACGCAGTTAGTACATGGCTGGATGGAAGAAAGGAATAGCTTAGGCATAATTATTGAAGAGTAGATAAGATGGAGTCAGATGAGAGGGGGATTTTTCACCTTCAGAGTCTACCTGTAGTCTTTTTTTTTTCATTTTTTCTTTCCCAGGGAGGCGGGGGGGGGGGTTACTCCTCCTGCCCCACCTGGGTAGTTACATGGTACAGCCGTAACGTTGGAAATGGCTACAGTGGGCCCCCAGTATGGGTCCCGTGTGGACAAGAAGTATGTTGTTGTAGCTGATTCCCCCCCCACTAGGGAGGGACTTTCAGCTTGGGATGATAGTGTCCAGATACAGATTGAAGTGAGTTGGGAGGGGGGAGGGGGGGATGGAAGTAGTAGGATTTTATGGAGTGAAACAGGGTTGGGGAGGGGGGTGGTTATAAGGGTGGGTGGTGTGTGTGGGTGGGCTCCCCCATTTTTTTTTTTTATATATTTTTTTTTTTTTTCTTTTCTTTTTCTCTTCTTTTTCTTTTTGCTGCTCCTCCTCCTCCTCCTCCTCCTCCTCCTCCTCCTCTTGGCCTTCTCTCTCCCCCGTCTTCTATCCTTCAGGGATTACGGCTATACCCCAAAAAACTCTTACTCTTTATTCTTTATTCTTGTCTTTACTTTTTATTTTAATGCAAAATGACAAGTAAAATTAAAGTGATGTCTTGGAATGTCAGAGGATTGGGGGATAACAGAAAGAAAAGCGCGGTAAAAGAACTAATTGAATTCTATGATCCCGCAATAATCTGCCTGCAGGAGACACATAAGGGGAAGGAGGATGACAAAATGTTTGATAAATTTAAATATAAACATGGATTTCATGCTATATACTCAACATACTCCCGTGGAGTTAGTATTTTGATCTCAAACTCTATTAGGTTTACCTGTAGGCAGTGTATTAACCACTTCCCGACCGCCCCCTGTATATATACGTCAGCAGAATGGCACGTACAGGCAGAAGCACGTACCTGTACGTGCCATTCTTCAGGCGGTTGGGGGGTCCGATCGGACCCCCCTCCGCCGGCGGGGACGGTCGGGATGGCTTCAGAAGCGATGCGGGACGAGGTAACGGCCAGTCGTTTCTGGCCACCCCCTCCCGATCGCTCTGGCCAATGGGATTCGTCCGCTTCCTTCCCCTTCCTGTGTAATTGTAAACACAGGCAAGGGGAAGTGATGTCACGCTCCTCGTGTCGGTCTTTCTGACCGGGACGCGGAGCTGTGAAGACATCAGGTTAGTGCACCAACACTACACTGACACCAGGCACACATAGGCACATATTTCACCCCCCTGTCACCCCCTGATCACCCCCCAGATCACCCCCTGCCCCCCCTGTCACAGTGTCACTGATTGCAGTGATCATTTATTTACTGATCACTGCATTTAGTGTCAGTGTGACTGCAATAACTGTCAGGGCAGTTAGTTTTAGGCCCCTTTAGGTCCAAGGTAGCCCCCTACCCCCCCCCAATAAAGGTTTAACCCCTTGATTGCCCCTAGGTAACCCTTTCACCCCCTTTTGCCAGTGTCACTAAGCGATCGTTTTTTTGATCGCTCTATTAGTGTCACTGGTGCCGCTAGGTAGCCAGTTTTTTTTTTAGGTAACCGCCAGGTTTATATAGGATTATAAATAGGTTTATAGGTCAGGTACCCCCATATTACAACCTAAATAAAGGTTTTAACCCCTTGATTGCCCCTAGAGTTAACTCTTTCACCAGTGATCACAGTATAAGTGTCACTGGTGACGCTGGTTAGCCAGTTAGTTATTTAGTTATTTAGGTTCCCCGTCAGGTTTTTATATATCGTCAGGTACCCCCATATATTACCTAATAAAGGTTTTAACCCCCTGATTGCCCCTAGTTAACCCTTTCACCAGTGATCACCGTATAACTGTTACGGGTGACGCTGGTTAGTTAGCTTATTTTTTTATACTGTCAGGGCACCCGCCATTTATTACCCAACTATCGGTTTAACCCCCTGATCGCCCGGCGGGTGATATCAATTAGGTGTTAGGGTCAAATAAGGTCTGCGTCGCCCCAGGTTAGTGCCAGTACCGCAAACACCCACGCGCAAAGCATACACCTCCCTTAGTGGTATAGTATCTGAACAGATCAATATCTGATCTGATCAGATCTATACTAGCGTCCCAGCAGTTTAGGGTTCCAAAAAACGCATTGTTAGCGGGATCAGCCCAGATACCTGCTAGCACCTGCGTTTTCCCCCTCCGCCCAGCCCAGCCCAGCCCACCCAAGTGCAGTATCGATCGATCACTGTCACTTCCAAAACACTAAGCACACATAACTGCAGCGTTCGCAGAGTCAGGCCTGATCCCTGCGATCGCTAACAGTTTTTTTGGTAGCGTTTTGATTCATTCGCCAGCAGCCTAGGAGCTTTTTTTCCTGTGAATCTCACTAGTGTACTACTAAATTTAGAGCCCAAAATGGCAAATCGCAAGTACACTAGTGAACAGGCCTACTTGTTTCTGAGTATGTCAGATAGTGAAGAGGAGGTCACTCATCTGTCAGAATCAGGCTCAGAATACGATCCAGTAGACGACAGTGGCTCCATGACAGATAGCTCTGACGACGAAGGTGAGGTCCCTGCTAAGGTCAGGCGTACCCGATCCCGATCTTCTGATGTTGTTGAGGTGCAGGAACCGCAGGTCTCTCGTATGGAGCAGAGAAGTACTAGCGCCGCTATTCCTTCTGGTGAACTGGCAAGCACCAGCGGCCTAGTACACCCTGGACGTAGTCAAACCAGCACTGCAGTAACACTTGGTGACGTGGCGAGTCCCATAAGTGCAGTTCAAGCTGGCGAGGTGGCAAGCACAAGTAGTGTCCCGCTGCCACCAAGAAGAAGACAAAGGCAGGCCCGTCGATCACATAGTGTCCTTCCTGCAGAATTCGCCAATCCTGATTGGGTGCCCACCACTTCTGCAGAACCCGTACTTCCCCCATTCACTGGCCAACCCGGTATTCAGGTGGAAACAGCTGATTTTAAGCCATCCGATTTTTATTCGCTGTTTTTCACGGAAGATCTCTATAGATCTATTGTGGACCAAAGTAATATATACGCTGGTCAACACATCGCCGCTAATCCCCAAGTGCCTTCCCTTGCCAGAGATTGGAAACCAATTACGGTTTCCGAATTTAAGACCTTTCTGGGCCTTTCCCTCAACATGGGCTTACACAAATTCCCGACGCTGAGGTCTTATTGGTCCACCTCACCGCACCACCATATGCCCGTGTTCTCTGCCTCCATGTCCAGGGCACGATACGAGATGATTTTGCGCTTCATGCACTTCAGTGACAATGAACTTTGTCGTCCTCGTGGAGACCCTGAATTTGATCGGCTCTACAAAATTCGGCCCCTCATAAACCACTTCAACCAATGTTTTGCAGCCTTGTTTACGCCCAATCAAGTTGTCTGCGTTGACGAGTCCCTGATTAAGTTTTCTGGCCGCTTGTCTTTCAAACAGTTCCTTCCCAGCAAGCGTGCCAGATACGGGGTCAAGCTCTACAAGCTCTGTGACAGGGCAACAGGCTATACGTGGAGCTTTACGGTTTATGAGGGAAAAGATAGTCACGTAGAGCCGGAGAACTGTCCAGATTACATAGGGAGCGCTGGCAAGATAGTGTGGAACTTGGTGTCACCCTTATTCGGAAAGGGGTACCACTTGTACGTGGACAATTATTACACGAGCGTGCCACTGTTTAGTCACTTGTTTGATCATCAGATTGGAGCATGTGGCACCGTGCGACCTAATCGCCGGGGCTTTCCCCAGCGGCTTGTAGATTCCCGTCTTAGGCTGGGGGAGAGAGCCTGCTTGAAGTGTAATAACTTGCTCGCTGTGAAGTGGAGGGATAATAGGAATGTTTTCGTTCTTACCTCCCTTCATGCAGACACGACAGTCCAAATTCGTACGGCGGCTGGTGTTGTGACGAAACCCCTCTGTATCCACGAATACAACCTTAATATGGGGGGGGTGGACCTCAACGACCAGTTGTTGGCGCCGTACCTAGTTGTCCGTAAGGCTAGACGCTGGTACAAAAAAGTGTCTATTTATTTATTCCAATTGGCTTTGCTGAATGCTCATGTGCTATACGGAGCTTCAGGCGGGACGTTACCCTTCCTTGAATTCCAGGGAGCGGTTGTCATGGAACTCCTGTATCCAGGCGATTCCACACCTCACCATCCCCTACCAAATGCAGTAAGCCGGCTGCATGAGAGGCATTATCCTCATGTCCTCCAGAGTACCCCTACCCAACGAGCCCCCCAAAGAAGATGTCGTGTCTGTACCAAGCGCGGATTTAGGCGTGACACCCGTTATTATTGTCCACGCTGTCCTGACAATCCTGGTCTCTGCGTTGGTGAATGCTTTGAACGCTACCACGAACTAGTGAGGTTTTAGCGTAGGGTACAGCATTTCACAGGCTAGGATACACTTTCACAGGGTCTCAAGAATGCCATCGCATTTTGAGACCCGACCGTTGCAGTTAAAATTATAGTTACAGGGTCTCAAGAATGCCATCGCATTTTGAGACCCGACCGTTACAGTTAAAATTATAGTTATAGTTTAAAAAAAAAAGTGTAAAAAATAAAAATAAAAAAAAAAAGTACAAAAAAAAAAAAACCCCAAAAAAAATATAAAATAAAAAACCAAAAATAGTTGTCGTTTTATTGTTCTCTCTCTATTGTTGCTCTTTTTTACTCTATTCTATTCTGCAATGTTTTATTATGTTTTATCATGCTTGCTTTTCAGGTATGTTTTATTGTTAACCATTTTTTTGTTTTCAGGTGCGCCATTCAGTTGCAGCGTGGATTTATTTATCTTGACAGCAACAGCGTTTGCTCCCACGATACATAAAGCCGCGACTCCAACACTGTAGGAGGTGATTTCACCACCACAGTTAAAAAAAAAGAGCATATATGCCGAAGCATGGGGGCAGCAGAGGGCGGAGGAGCGATTTTGCTCCTAATGCCACGTACATACGGTCGAAAAAAGTCCGACCATGTGTACGTGGCATAACTTTTTTGCGGGAGGATGCCCCCATGCTTCGGCATATATATATTTTAGGCACCGGTTGCGTTAACAAAATGTTTTATTTTTTACTATGTTTTTTTTTTGGTATTTGCTTTGCAGGTATGGTATGGTAAGGTCTTACTGTTATACTGTAATGTTACTTTGTTTTAATGTTAACCATTATTTGCTTAGCAGGTACGCCATACAGTTGCAGCGTGGATTTATTTATCTTGACAGCAACAGCGTTTGCTCCCACGATACATAAAGCCGCGACTCCAATGCTGTAGGAGGTGATTTCACCACCACAGTTAAAAAAAAGAGCATATATGCCGAAGCATGGGGGCAGCAGAGGGCGGAGGAGCGATTTTGCTCCTAATGCCACGTACATACGGTCGAAAAAAGTTCGACCATGTATACGTGGCATAACTTTTTTTGCGGGAGGATGCCCCCATGCTTCGGCATATATAAATGGTGCATGTATGCCCATCATTAGAAGTGGGTGGATGAAGGGAGGTATTCTAATGGTGGGCATACCCACCGCGCCATTGGGAAATTGGGAAAGCATTTTATCACACCGATCTTGGTGTGGTCAGATGCTTTGAGGGCACAGGAAAGATCTAGGGTCTAATAGACCCCAATTTTTTCAAAAAAAGAGTACCTGTCACTGCCTATTGCTATCATAGGGGATATTTACATTCCCTGCGATAACAATAAAAATGACAACTAAGAAAAAAAAAATGGAAGGAACAGTTTAAAAATAAAATAAAAAAGCTAAATAAAAAGAAAAACTAAAAAAAAAAAAAAAAAAAGCACCCCTGCCCCCCCTTCTTTTGCGCAAAGGCGAACACAAGCGTTGGTCTGGCGTCATATGTAAACAGCAATTGCACCATGCATGTGAGGTATCACCGCGAAGGTCAGATCGAGGGCAGTAATTTTAGCAGTAGACCTCCTCCGTGAATCTAATGTGGTAACCTGTAAAGGCTTTTAAAGGCTTTTAAAAATGTATGTAGTTTGTCGCCACTGCGTGTTTGTGCGCAATTTTAAAGCATGTCGTGTTTGGTATCCATGTACTCGGCCTAAGATCATATTTTTTATTTCATCAAAAATTTGAGCAATATAGTGTGTTTTTAGTGCATTAAAATAAAAAAAAGTGTATTTTTTCCACAAAAAATGCGTTTGAAAAATCGCTGCGCAAATACTGTGTGGAAAAAAAAAAAATGCAACACCCACCATTTTAATCTGTAGGGCCTTTGCTTTAACAATATATATAGTGTTTGGGGGTTCAACGTAATTTTCTTGCAAAAAAAAAATATGTTTTCATGTAAACAAAAAGTGTCAGAAAGGGCTTTATCTTCAAGTGGTTAGAAGAGTGGGTGACGTGTGACATAGGCTTCTAAATGTTGTGCATAAAATGCCAGGACAGTTCAAACCCCCCCAAATGACCCCATTTTGGAAAGTAGACACCCCAAGCTATTTGCTGAGAGCAATGTTGAGCCCATTAAATATTTTTTTTTTTGGTCCCAAGAGATTGAATAATGAAAAAAAAAAAAATAATATTTTTTTTTACAAAAACTTGTCACTAAATGATATATTGCTCAAACATGCCATGGGCATATGTGGAGATACACCCCAAAATACATTCTGTTGCTTCTCCTGAGTACGGGGATACCACATGTGTGGGACTTTTTGGGAGCCTAGCCGCGTACGGGACCCCAAAATCCAAGCACCGCTTTCAGGCTTTCTAAGGGTGTAATTTTTTTATTTCACTCCTCACTGCCAATCACAGTTTCGGAGGCCATGGAATGCCCAGATGGCACAAACCACCCCCAAATGACCCCATTTTGGAAAGTAGACACCCCAAGCTATTTGCTGAGAGGTATGGTGAGTATTTTGCAGATCTCGCTTTTTGTCACAATGTTTTGAAAATTGAAAAAAGAAAAAAAAAATTTTTTTTTCTTTACTTTCTTCATTTTCAAAAACACATGAGAGCTGTAAAATACTCACCATGCCTCTCAACAAATAGCTTGGGGTGTCTACTTTCCAAAATGGGGTCATTTGGGGGGTTTTGTGCTATTTTGGCATTTTATGGCCTTCGAAACTGTGATAGGTAGTGAGGAGTGAAATCAAAAATTTGCACCCTTAGAAATCCTGAAGGCGGTGCTTGGGTTTCGGGGCCCCGTACGCGGCTAGGCTCCCAAAAAGTCCCACACATGTGGTATCCCCATACTCAGGAGAAGCAGCAAAATGTATTTTGGGGTGCAATTCCACATATAACCATGGCATGTGTGAGCAATATATCATTTAGTGACAACTTTTTGAATAAATTTTTTTTATTTTTTTTTTTTGTCTTTATTCAATCACTTGGGACTAAAAAAAAAAATATTCAACGGGCTCAACATGCCTCTCAGCAAATAGCTTGGGGTGTCTACTTTCCAAAATGGGGTCATTTGGGGGGGTTTTGTGCCATCTTGGCATTTTATGGCCTTCAAAACTGTGATAGGTAGTGATAGGTAGTGAGGAGTGAAATCAAAAATTTATGCCCTTAGAAATCCTGAAGGCGGTGCTTGGTTTTCGGGGTCCCGTATGCGGATAGGCTCCCAAAAAGTCCCACACATGTGGTATCCCCGTACTCAGGAGAAGCAGCAGAATGTATTTTGGGGTGTAATTCCACATATGCCCATGGCATGTGTGGGCAATATATCATTTAGTGACAACTTTGGGCAAAAAAAAAAAAGTTTGTAATATTCCCGCAACTTGTGGCAAAATATAAAATATTCCATGTACTCAACATGCCTCTCAGCAAATAGCTTGGGGTGTCTACTTTCCAAAATGGGGTCATTTGGGGGGGTTTTGTGCAATTTTGGCATTTTATGGCCTTCGAAACTGTGATAGGTAGTGAGGAGTGAAATCAAAAATTTACACCCTTAGAAATGCTGAAGGTGGTGCTTGGGTTTCGGGGCCCCGTACGCGGCTAGGCTCCCAAAAAGTCCCACACATGTGGTATCCCCGTACTCAGGAGAAGTGGCAAAATGTATTTTGGGGTGCAATTCCACATATAACCATGGCATGTGTGAGCAATATATCATTTAGTGACAACTTTTTGAATACATTTTTTTTTTTTTTTTTTTTTGTCTTTATTCAATCACTTGGGACTAAAAAAAAAAATATTCAATGGGCTCAACATGCCTCTCAGCAAATAGCTTGGGGTGTCTACTTTCCAAAATGGGGTCATTTGGGGGGGTTTTGTGCCATCTTGGCATTTTATGGCCTTCAAAACTGTGATAGGTAGTGATAGGTAGTGAGGAGTGAAATCAAAAATTTATGCCCTTAGAAATCCTGAAGGCGGTGCTTGGTTTTCGGGGTCCCGTATGCGGATAGGCTCCCAAAAAGTCCCACACATGTGGTATCCTCGTACTCAGGAGAAGCAGCAGAATGTATTTTGGGGTGTAATTCCACATATGCCCATGGCATGTGTGGGCAATATATCATTTAGTGACAACTTTGGGCAAAAAAAAAAAAAAGTTTGTAATATTCCCGCAACTTGTGGCAAAATATAAAATATTCCATGTACTCAACATGCCTCTCAGCAAATAGCTTGGGGTGTCTACTTTTTCCAAAATGGGGTCATTTGGGGGGGTTTTGTGCTATTTTGGCATTTTATGGCCTTCAAAACTGTGATAGGTAGTGAGGAGTGAAATCAAAAATTTGCACCCTTAGAAACCCTGAAGGCGTTGATTGGGTTTCGGGGCCCCGTGCGCGGCTAGGCTCCCAAAAAGTCCCACACATGTGGTATCCCCATACTCGGGAGAAGCAGCAAAATGTATTTTGGGGTGCATCTCCACATATAACGATGGCATGTGTGAGGAATATATCATTTAGTGACAACTTTATGAAAAAAAAATTTTTTTTTTTTTTTTTTTTGTCTTTATTCAATCCCTTGGGACTAAAAAAAAAAATATTCAATGGGCTCAACATGCCTCTCAGCAAATAGCTTGGGGTGTCTACTTTCCAAAATGGGGTCATTTGGGGGGGTTTTGTACTTCCCTGCCATTTTAGCACCTCAAGAAATGAGATAGGTAGTCATAAATTAAAAGCCGTGTAAATTCCAGAAAATGTACTCTAGTTTGTAGACGCTATAACTTTTGCGCAAACCAATAAATATACGCTTATTGGCATTTTTTTTACTAAAGACATGTGGCTGAATACATTTTGGCCCAAATGTTTGACTAAAATTGAGTTTATTAGATTTTTTTTTATAACAAAAAGTAGAAAATCTCTTTTTTTTTTCAAAATTTTCGCTCCTTTTCCGTTTATATCGCAAAAAATAAAAATCACAGAGGCAATCAAATACCATCAAAAGAAAGCTCTATTTGTGGGAAGAAAAGGACGCAAATTTCGTTTGGTTACAAAATTGCATGACCGCGCAATTACCAGTTAAAGTAGTGCAGTGCGAAATTGAAAAAAGACCTCTGGTCCTTAAGCTGACAATTGGTCCGGGGCTAAAGTGGTTAAAGACCCGATTGGCCGATATTTAATGTTGTTATGCTCCATAAATGATAGAATAATCCTCTTGGTAAATGTGTATATTCCCCCACCATATAAGGACGATGTGTTAAAAAAGGTTTTTGAAAAGATGGCGCAATGGCCTGATGTTCCTACAGTGATAATTGGGGACTTCAATAATGTATTAAATGAAGAGCTGGACAGACATAGCAACAAAAAGAGTAATGGAGGGGGAAAGACCACAAGATGGGCCAACCAGATACAAGAGATGGGTCTATCAGATGTATGGAGAGTAAGATACCCGGATAGTAAAGAATACTCATGCTACTCAAGTACATATAGATCATTACTATTTTGTAACGGTAAATAAAATTGTTAATTGCAAATTCATTAAAACTTCATTACCATTTAGCAGCGCTCATCTAGATATTTCCTCTTAACAGAAAACCAATATTTGTATATATACACTAATGTTTAAAACCAGCATATGTATAAACTCAGCAATATTGTGTTGTGGAGATAATATATCACTTCTCATAGACACTTTAATCTGACAGTGCATCAATATCTTAATATCTTAATGCAGTGAGAATATAGTCCATATATTATAAGGTGAGTGAGGACAGGGATGTTATCTGCTTGTTATGCTTCCACCAAATTGCTTCACCCGTGCGTGTTCCACACTCCCCTCTGGGGTTTAAACTCACCAGAATCTCTAGAAATATCAGCATTGAGTCATGGTCTCCCAGGATCTGCAATCAATCTCTTTATCTATCCTCTCCACACATCAGGAACGATCAGCCCGTGTATTTTGATATAAAGAGGGGGTAAAAAGATCCAGATAGTCCAGTACGTCTTAAACTGATTTTATTTCCTTTTAAAAAGCAATTTCCACTTTGCACAATAAAAAAATCTATTTCACACTTGTTCTCCTGTATCTCTCTCTCTGCGGATAAGGCCAATCACTGGTTGTCATACACTCGTGGTGGTTTACAGTGTATTTGTCTGGGGGATAAGCCGGTGGTGGGATAAGGCAAAAATATGCTCACACTGTTCCCAGTCTTTAAACGGCTTTCCGGTTTGTGATAGTCACCTCCTGGAGCGCAGATACGTAAATACGTCACTTCCGGTCGTCGCGTCGGTCACGCCCTGACGCGTTTCGTCATTACGACTTTCTCAAAGGGCGTGGCCTAATGACGCGACGTACCGGCTTTTATTCTAGTTTCCTTTCACATCATGTGCGCCGCTGATCTAATCAGACTACTGCGCTTCAATGGGAAATGGACAATGAATGAATACAACCATACCACTATGATTGTCTATTACTAGACAACCAGTTCATGGCCATACATTTTACATATGTTATTTTAATAATAGAATTTCAAAAAAATTAGAAAAGATAGATAAGGACACTCAAAAAAAGAAGGTAAAAAAGTTTTTTAGAGATCAAAATGATTTTAAAATTAATAAAGTTTACTCATGGCAAAACTATGGGGAAGCTAATGACAATATGGAGAATATGATGCCTCAACCTCAGCCCCAAACTGGACCCCAAATTAGAGAACCAACTAATCCCCCACTAGTAGGCTCACAACATCCCCATTTGTCGTCCCAATATCAAGTTGTGGATTATGACCAAAATAGTAGAGTCTATAAACAGACAAACCACACAAGTACCCCTAAAAGAGGTCAAAAAAACAGAGGTCGAGGTATGAGGGGGAGAGGAGGGGGTGGACACCATCCCCCACCATACTCCTATGTAAATAATGAATACCAAGTGCCTATTAACAATAAGTATGAGGCGCTACAGAATTGGGGTAGTGGCAATTATTACACATCACCACGTCCTTTTTTAGGACGAGGCAGGGGAGACCAGAGGAGGGGACGGGGTTTTCCCCCTCGAGGCAGACCTCCCCAAGGCCAAGTACAATATGTGCCGAACACGTACAGGGAACCAGAATGGAGGGATTTTCAGTATCGGGAGAACAATCCCATACAGACTCCAGGATCAGGGAGAAACGCATCAGAGGATGCAGGGCAGGGCGGAGGGCCCAACAAAAAAAGAATGCGAGAAACCTAGTAGGGGGCATTTTTAATTTGAGTGACGCAATTTTAAATGAGAAAGAAAAAAATATTTTGCATCAAGGCTTGAAGTGCGGCTTGAAAAGGCCAATCAATAAATTTAATGTTTATGTAGATGTACATAAATATATGCGCAAGCTAAGTATCAAAAAATATTTTTTAAATAAAACCTCGAACCCAGTGAGTGCTACAGGCAATGGATCAGTAGGGATGGCAGCGGTTGACAGTGGTTTAAAAAACCGCTCTCTATTTAACCCTCCGAATTTTTCAAATCAGCATTTGGATGTATTTAAATCTTTGGTATTAAGAGATTTGGATACATTGAAAATTTCAAAAAATCCAAATCCACGACATATCAAGGAGGGTATAGAATCCTTAGAAAAAAGAAAGGATATCATTATAAGACCCGCGGATAAAGGAGGGGGGGTCGTTATAATGTCTAAGGACCATTACAACAGACAATTAATAGAGATGTTATCAGATGAGGACACATATGGTAAATTGGAGAGGGACCCCACTATACAATATAAGAGAGAGCTGGAATCCCTAATAGAATGGGGTTACCAGACACATGTATTGACAACAAAAGAAAAAAGATTTCTTGTCCCAAGTAGTTGCCGTATACCTACTATTTATACCCTCCCAAAGATACATAAAAACCAGACTAATCCCCCACCTAGACCCATAGTAAACGGTATAGGATCAGTCACCGCACGTCTGGGCCAATATTTAGATCGATTCCTCCAAAAAAGTGTCCTAGACACTAAAGCATATTTAAAAGATACCAAAAGTTTATTGCAGAAGTTGCAGGACATTAGTTTGGTAGGAAAAGAGGAAGTATATCTAGTAACATGCGATGTAGCTTCCCTCTACACGGTAATTCAACATGAAGATGCCCTTTTGGCACTTAATTGGGCACTTAGTAGGAGGGAAGATCTTCCTCACGGGCAGAAGATTTTTTTTAAGAAACGCTTTAGACTTCTGTCTTTCTCATAATTATTTTTGGTTTAGCGGTAGTTTTTTCACCCAGAAGAAAGGAGTGGCTATGGGCGCTAGATTTGCGCCCAGTATAGCCAATCTTTTCATGGGCGAGTGGGAGGACAAATCTGTGTTCCAACAGAAACGGGATGAATTATTGTTTTATAAACGATATATAGATGATCTATTGCTAATATGGGCAGGATCAAAAATATCGTTACTCTCGTTTTTAGACTCACTCAATGAAAATAATAATAATATCAAACTCACTAGCCAAATCAATCAGGAAGAGATCGATTTTTTAGATGTCACCATTTTTAGAGTAGATAATGCCCTCCAAACTAAAGTATTTTTTAAAAGCACCGACAGAAATAGCTTTTTACCAGTACACAGTGGCCATCACCCCTTATGGTTAAAAAATGTCCCCAAGGGCCAAATGATGAGGGTAAAACGCAATTGCTCTACATTGGAAGATTATTTTTCACAATCCCAAATACTTAGGGACAGGTTTGTAGAAAAGGGTTATAAACCTGAGGTCCTTGATACCATTGTAGAAAAAATAGGTGCAATTCCACGACAAGACACCTTGAAGGATAAGGTGGTGGACACAGTACAAGGTAACAAACAGGAATGGGGATTTATTTCAGATTTTCACTCTCAATTTAGAGAGGTTGAAGCCTTGTTTAGGACTCATTGGCATATCCTCTGTTTGGATAAAACATTACAGAAGGAGTTGCCAATGAACCCACAGTTTATATATAGAAGAGCACCCAGTTTTGGAGATAGGGTGGTTAAAAAAGTACTGGACCCACCGTCCCGACCCCCTACATTTTGGGATAGGGACGGATTCTTCTCATGCCGGAAATGCAAACCCTGCCGTGAGGTACAGCGTCCAATTAGGGGCATGCAGGAATTCGTTTCCACAGCAAATAACAGGGAGTTCTCTATAAACGAATTCATTACCTGTAATACCACTCATGTGGTATATGCCTTGAAATGTCCCTGTGGATTGATGTATGTAGGAAGAACTAAACGGCTTTTGCGTGTCAGGATAGCCGAGCATATACATAACATTGCAATTGGTTATAAAGACCACAACGTCTCACTTCACTTTAAATTACATCATGATCAGGACCCATCTGGTCTATCATTTTGGGGTATTGACCACATTAAGCCCTCTTGGAGGGGCTCTAATGTGGTACGTGAGCTATCAATGCGCGAGACGAAATGGATTTTTTTGATGGGCACACTGGCACCTAAGGGGTTAAACATAGAACTCGATATCAATTGTTTTATTAGCGACTATTAATCCCGAGTTTAAATCTATGCACTTTATATATTTTAATTTTTGTAAAATCTGATGGATTTTAAAATTTTAATTGAGATTTTGATGTAACCCTCTGGAATTTTATCAAAATTATGCAGTAAGAAATCTGTACTTTTATGAGTTGTCCGCCAAAGGGAACAATCAGCTAAGTTCCCTTTGTAATTTTATGTAGTTTTTATATGTGTTTATTAAATTGGTGTAATTATGGCTTTTTATGCATTTTATGATGAAGTTTAAAATATTCAGATACTTAGTGGATGAGCACCCTTTATGACTCTTGATTATAACTATGACAAACTATAATAAAAATAGCTTGAAAAGACTTTTGAAATAACATATGTAAAATGTATGGCCATGAACTGGTTGTCTAGTAATAGACAATCATAGTGGTATGGTTGTATTCATTCATTGTCCATTTCCCATTGAAGCGCAGTAGTCTGATTAGATCAGCGGCGCACATGATGTGAAAGGAAACTAGAATAAAAGCCGGTACGTCGCGTCATTAGGCCACGCCCTTTGAGAAAGTCGTAATGACGAAACGCGTCAGGGCGTGACCGACGCGACGACCGGAAGTGACGTATTTACGTATCTGCGCTCCAGGAGGTGACTATCACAAACCGGAAAGCCGTTTAAAGACTGGGAACAGTGTGAGCATATTTTTGCCTTATCCCACCACCGGCTTATCCCCCAGACAAATACACTGTAAACCACCACGAGTGTATGACAACCAGTGATTGGCCTTATCCGCAGAGAGAGAGATACAGGAGAACAAGTGTGAAATAGATTTTTTTATTGTGCAAAGTGGAAATTGCTTTTTAAAAGGAAATAAAATCAGTTTAAGACGTACTGGACTATCTGGATCTTTTTACCCCCTCTTTATATCAAAATACACGGGCTGATCGTTCCTGATGTGTGGAGAGGATAGATAAAGAGATTGATTGCAGATCCTGGGAGACCATGACTCAATGCTGATATTTCTAGAGATTCTGGTGAGTTTAAACCCCAGAGGGGAGTGTGGAACACGCACGGGTGAAGCAATTTGGTGGAAGCATAACAAGCAGATAACATCCCTGTCCTCACTCACCTTATAATATATGGACTATATTCTCACTGCATTAAGATATTAAGATATTGATGCACTGTCAGATTAAAGTGTCTATGAGAAGTGATATATTATCTCCACAACACAATATTGCTGAGTTTATACATATGCTGGTTTTAAACATTAGTGTATATATACAAATATTGGTTTTCTGTTAAGAGGAAATATCTAGATGAGCGCTGCTAAATGGTAATGAAGTTTTAATGAATTTGCAATTAACAATTTTATTTACCGTTACAAAATAGTATACATGTTTCTTTAAGCAGCTGCTATAGGGTAACCTATACACTTTTAATCACTGTCTATATAGGGGATTTTTCACTATTCATTAGCGCCGAGTTAAAGGAGAAAGATGTATTGAGGCGCCTGACATATAGATCATTATCCAGAATCGACATGGCTTTGGGAAATGGTCATTTTCTCCAATTAGTCAAAACAATTCAGTACGAATCAAGGGGAATCTCGGACCACTCCCCATTAACTTTGACTTTAGAGTGGACGGAACAGTTGATCCGGCCAATGTGGAAAGTTAATCCACAGTGGCTGTCCCTGATTCCAGAGAGTAGTAAAATAAAACATCTGCTAATGGGCTTTTTTGGAGATAATAAGGGCTCAGCTTCAGCGTTAATGGTGTGGGATACAATGAAAGCATACCTCAGAGGCTTAATAATTAAAGAAATATCTAAAATTAAACTAGCCACAAGACAGCGGGAGGAAGAGATAACCCAAAGAGTTAAGCAGACCGAACAAGACTACATATTAGATTCTAATGAGGAGAAATTTAGAGCATGGCAGGACGTACAGATGCTATATAAAAATTTGATTATAACTAAGGCCGAAAATACTAGATTCATGCAGAACCAAAAGCACTACGAAATGGGGGAACAGGTGGGTCATATGTTAGCAATGATAGCACGGAACCAGGAAGGCCCATCCAGTATAGTTGCCATTGAAGACGAAAAGGGGATAGTAAAGTATGATACAGAGGGTATCCAAAAGATATTTGTAGATTTCTATTCACGGTTGTATGAATCGGAAATCCTAAATGTAAAGGAAAAGACTGAACAATTCCTAGACAAGTTAACTATGCCCAAATTGAATTCAATGGAAAGAGAATCCTTGGATACCCCTATAACTATGGTAGAGTTGGAGGAAGCAGTGGGACAAATTCAAAACAATAAATCTCCAGGGATGGATGGACTCCCCGTGGAGATATATAAAATATACGGTCAGATCTTGATCCCAGAACTTCTTGAAGTACTGAATGCAGCATATATCACACGGGAACTCCCTAAATCAATGATGGAAACAATAATAATTATAATATTAAAACCGGATAAAGACCCACTAAAGCCTGGCTCTTATCGGCCAATATCTCTCCTTACATCTGATGTTAAAATACTAGCCAAGGTCCTAGCAAATAGATTGTCTAGATACATTGATACTCTGATCCATAGGGATCAAACAGGCTTCATCCCCTCCAGATCAGCAGCCACAAACATTCGTAGGCTCTTTCTGAATCTACAATTACCAATGGATAACGGGGGAGCTGGTGCCATCCTGTCATTGGATGCTCAGAAGGCTTTTGACATGGTAGAATGGGAATATCTATGGATGGTACTGATTGCCTTTGGCATAGGCCCAGGCTTTATAACCTGGCTAAAAATACTATATAAAGACCCCAGGGCAAAGTTGAGGATCAATGGCACTATGTCACCAGCTTTCCCGTTGTCCCGGGGGACTAGACAGGGTTGCCCTCTGTCCCCCTTGCTGTTTGCATTGGCAGTGGAACCACTGGCCGCTGCAGTCAGACAGTCTGCGGGGATAGAGGGATTCCAACGTGCAGGAAGAGAGGATAAAATAGCTTTGTATGCAGATGATGCCTTAATTTTCCTTAGTGACCCCACAAAATCCTTAGAGGAACTCATGAATCTTGTATCTACATTTGGACAGCTCTCTGGGTTTCGCATCAACTGGGAGAAATCGGTGTTAATGCCGCTACATAATGTAAACACTTCTCTACCAGACTGTGCTAAACAAATTCAAATAAAACACAGAATTAGGTACTTAGGGATTGAGGTAACACGGAAAGTGGGGGATTATATTGACCTTAACCTTAGACCATTATTGACCAGGCTCAAAGATAAATGTCAGACCTGGTGCAAACTTCCATTAACCGTGATTGGAAGGGCAAATCTTATAAAGATGATCTGGGCCCCACAATTATTATATATTTTTCACAACTGCCCGATGTGGATAGCTGCATTTTGGTTTAAAAGGATAGAATCGCTTTTTCGCGAACTTATCTGGAAGAAAAAATATGCACGTATTAAACTAACAACTTTAATGCTGGCCAAAGATGAGGGGGGACTCGCTATTCCACATCCAAAAAATTATTTTTTGGCCTCACAAACCCAGCATTTCTATGGCTGGACAGAAGTAGATGAGAATGATCCGATACAAGCATTATTACTCCCACTGGGTAAAGGATACTCATTGATGTCCCTACTAGAGACAAAAACTTTTCAAAAAGATAAGAAATTCATAACAGGCGGACTATTTAATAAGGTATGGCTAGCAATAAAAAAGATTACTAGTATTGCTGGCTATACCTCCTATACACCAATATGGAATAACGCAAATTATGAGGAAGTACAGAGATTGGAGGGATTTGGGTTTTGGCAAACTCAGGGGCTGAGATTTGTGGAACAACTGTTTTGGAATGATAATATAAAATCATTTGCGCAAATATCTGAGGAATTTAGGATTCCAAGACAGAGGTTCTTTCAATATCTCCAGCTTAGACATGCCTTTCATGTCCAGGCCCGTACATCTGTATTTATGCTTAACGAATCCAAAATAACAACACTGTTGAAGAAAAGGGACCAAAAGAAGGGACTTATATCTAAAATTTATGAGATAATGCAGAAAAAATTTGAGGAAGAGGTAGAGGTGCCGGCTAGGAAGCAATGGGAGCGAGACCTGGGAGCACTGACTGATGCTCAGTGGTCGGAGGTCTTGTCTGCGATCCCAAAGGTATCACTGTCGGATACTCAAAAACTAACACAAATCTTTATTACGCATAGATCATACTATACACCTGAGAAATTATTTAAGTGGAAACGCAGAGAGTCCCCTTTATGCCCTCGATGTAGTGGCGCACCGGCTAATTTAATACACATGCTGTGGAGATGTCCCAAACTCCATCGATATTGGCAGGATATAATCCAAAATATAAATAGTGTACTAGGAATAGAAATGCTATTAGATCCAAATCTATGCTTATTAAATATAGTGGCGGAACCAAATATCTCAAAAAATATCCATACCGCACTGACGAGAGGCCTATTTCAGGCACGAAAACTAATAGCCCAGAAATGGATATCTATATATCCTCCGACGGTTGAAGAATGGAGAACACAAATAAAAGAAACTATATTAAAGGAGGAATTTATTTATACACATAGAGGGAGTCGAGACAAATTTGATGCTATTTGGAAAAGATGGGTAGAGACCTGGGATAATGAAAATAAAAGATGAACCAACATGGGTAGAGGTTGATATTTGGAGGGGATGGGAGGATGGGGGGAGGGCTGAGGGGGCTGGAGGAGGTGAATACAGGTGGGGGCGGCAGAGGAGAAAATTCTCCCTTTTTTTTTTTTTTTATTATTATTTTATTTTAGTATTATTATTATTATAATTATTATTATTATTTTTTTTTTTTTTGTCTTTTTGTCTTTTTGGGGGGGGGGGGGTGAGTGGGTGGCTGGTGTGGCAGATGAATGCTAGAAGTTTATGTATCTGGGATGAAATGTATGCTTAAAATGTATAACTTGTATTGTTAAGAAAAGAATTAAAATAAAAAAAGTACTGAATTAAAAAGAAATGAATACAACATTTTTCTTCAGTTTTGCATTCTTCCAGTATTTTTTCCCTGTGCATTGAATAGCTAATGAAAGACTCCCGCTTGATGGCAACTTGAGGTGGCAACTACCAGAGCTAAGTAATACAATATCAGACAACAGTGTATACGCAAACCAAAGGTAACCCAGGAAGAAGGTCAAGGTAGGTGGCATGGGGGAAGAATGGTAGCACAGTAGAAGGCAAAGCAGATGGCATTGAGGTAAGATGGCTGAGGAAGGCACCCAATGCATTATTTTCATTTGTGTTTGTAAGCAGAAATATATATGAACAATAGGAAGCAAGTAAGGAAGGCTTAGGTCAGAAGGCAAAAATGATAAGATGGGAACAAGTCTTGGAACCAGAGGACCAACTTCAGGAAAAAGACCAAAGGCCAGTACCCAGACACAGGATTCTCAAGATACAGAATTCGGGTTATAAGAAACGCCACATATTGGACCAGCAATCCCCTGAAAGAAGGATGAGTTTCGATGTACCCTAGAGCTTTTATAAAGTCAGGTACAGGGTAGGATAGGATGAAGATGAAAAGGTTGACAGATGCAGGTTAGCAGAGTAGGATAGGCCAGGAGAGCTTGTATATAGGAACAGGACTGAAACCAGCCAGATTCCTTAACTACCACAGTCCTGAGGACATTGCATGTTGATGACAAAATGTGTGGGTCGGAACTTCTGGTACATCACTTCTGGTCCTGCTGGAACGCTCGCTGGGGGACCAGCGGCACTTCCTGAAGTATTTTTCACTTGTGTAAGTGCATTTTTAATAAAAGTGTGTTAGATAAAATGTTTTTACACTATGGGAGGACTCCCTTCTCTCTTTAATACCTCTGCATGTCAAATCAGTATGAGCAAGTGAAATATATAGAGTGATCCAGCGGTGGCAAGCTTCCACAGAGAGGTGTGTGGTGATCCAAGGTTCCCTATGAAGAGGTCCAGGAAAATATGAGTTTAACAACAGGCACTATTTGACTTTCTTGTTTATTGCAAGAGGTCATATCCATCTGGTGATGAGTATGGAGTGTGCCTTCGGGACACGATGGATTGGAGCACAACGTCTTATGTGTTTGGAGCTTGTGGTGTTTGAGATCACACAGAAGCACATTTTTTATTATTTTTGGACATTTGTTGGACGTTATTTAGGTAATAATTGAAGCATGTGGTATTTAAGAACACACTGAGAGGCATTTATTTAAAATGGATTTTGTTTGGATTTAGTATAATTTGTGCAATTTAGTTTTATACCACAGCCATAGATGTACACTATCTTATGGTCAAGAAGCCAATATCTACTGTTTTTAGGACATCAGGTGGCTGAGATTATATCCAGGTATGATTTCACTTAGGTTTAAGAATTCACATACCGGTATATAAAAAGCTGCACCCAATACTTTTTTATTTTTTATTTCTGCACTGGACAAGCTGCAGTGGGGAAAACAATAATTTGAACCCGCTGCAAATTTTGTAAGTTTGCCCATTTACAAAGAAACGAGGGGTCTATAGTTTTTTCATGGGGATATTTTAAATGATTTAAATGACAGAATATACATGATACAAATGTTATAAATTGAGTTGCAGTTCCATGAGTAAAATAAGTATCAGATCCCCAAGCAAAACATGACTTAGCACTTGGTGTAAAATTTGCAGGAGATTTTCTTGTTAAAAAAAAATTTGCAGGAGATCGAATAATTATTTTCCCCACTGTAATCAATAGCGAGCTAGGATGAGGATCAATTCTGATTAAATGTGTTTGGATTGTGAAAGTCTCGTTTCTAGCACTTCCAGGCTGTGGCAGGATGCTTGGTGTGTTTTAAACTCTTCTAGTTAAGAGTACTCAAGTATACTTGCTGCATAATACTATTAGTATTATGCTTAATCTAACAGAAAGTGAAGCAGCACTGATTGTATGGGGTAGGATAACTTAACTTTAGTAACTCCAGTTGTCAGACAGGGTTCTGAAGCCTTATGCCGCGTACACACGATCGCACATTCCGACAACAAAATCCATGGGATTGTTTCCGACGGATGTTGGCTCAAACTTGTCTTGCATACACACGGTCACACAATGTCAAGAATGAGGTGACGTACGACGAACCGAGAAAATTTAAGTTGAATAGCCTGTGCGGCTCTTCTGCTTGATTCCGAGCATGCGTGGAACTTTGTGCGTTGGAATTGTGTACACACGATCGGAATTTCCGACAACGGATTTTGTTGACGGAAAATTTGAGATCCAGATTTCAAATTTGGTGTGTCAGAAATTCCGATGGAAAATGTCCGATGGAGCCTACACACTTGTTGGAGCATATATATTCTATTTTGTTTAAAACAACTTTAGGGGTTGAGGAAAGATTCTATGATTTTGTTAATGTGAGACACCACAATTTAAAAAAATCTTTTGTCACTCTGAATATATAGAGGAGGATTTTCTGAAGAAATGTATAAGAAAGCTAAATGATTTAGTATTTATAACTTTAATGAACATCAAAGGTTAAATATGTATTCTGAATGACTTTATATTTTTTGAGTATGTATGTGTGTCTTGTTGTTTGTACAAAATTTAAGAAAATTAATAAAAATATGTTGGACTAGAAAGGGAAAAAATAAAAAAATAAAAAATAAAAAAATAAAAAACCTTCTGCCTTTAGAACTTCTTTAACCCGTCAGAGGTCATAAAGGCCAATTGGTGCAGTTTTCACTTTAATGAACTGGAGTCTCCTTAAACAAAAATCTCAATGAGAATCTGAAAATTGGGAGACTTTAGAATAACTTAATATCACATTTAGTTTTATATGTTCTTTTAAGAGCAAAGTGTCCATTTGGCATAAGCTTTATTATGTAATTTGTGTTTTTGTGCTGCTTACTTTATCCTGCTATTTGCTTTCATGTCGGTGTACAACTGTAAATGTAATTCCATGCAATATTCCACTAATCAGACTTGTATCACACCTTCTCCGATCATACATTCCATCTTTAATATTTAGATTAAACCTTTCACAACAAATGTAACTAAACCAAAAATGTGCAAATCCAATATTAGTTTTCTGGAAAACACATTAAAAGAAACTAATAACAGTTTTGTTTGAAAATCTGCTAAGGAAAACCATAGTTTAATAAAGAACAGGAGAGCCAAATGTGTTAATTTACTGTCGTATCTGACAGGTCAGTTAATTGCATTTCAGCATTAGGTGATTGTAGGTTTCCGTGTCTAATTTATTTTAATAATGAAAAGTGTTAGTGTTGATGGACTCGTGGAAAAAGTATAGAAAATACATTAAACCTACCTGGACTACAAGCAACACAAAAGACCTTCTTTGATGGTTATGGCAGCTCTGCAAACTTTTAAAAATAAATACTTTATTGTCTGAGTTATGAGTGACATGGAATGCTGAAATACACTTTAAAGCCTAAGTGAAGCCAAGTTAAAAAAAAAACACAAAAATCAGCACAAGGGACATAACTCACACTCATTGTACTGATGCCTCTTCTATTAGGTGAAATCCTCCTGTACCCATGCCCCACCCCCACAATCTACCAGTGCGGTGGGGTTTAGGAGCTGAAGGGGACTGGGGGGCTGGAGAGCACAGGGGGTCTGAAGAGCAGGGGGGGTGGAGCCAGGGAGCACAGGGGGGGTGGAGAGCACAGCGGGGCAGAGAGCACTGGGGGAGCCAAAGGGCACTGGAGGGCCGAAGAGCACAGAGGGGGGCAGCAAAAGAAGTTGGATAGAAGGAGCGGCAGAGCAGCTGCATATAGAGGAATTCATCTTTCCTTATTCCTTCTGCAGCAGCTAATTGCCTGCTTCTCCTCCTCTCCCTCTTGCAGGCATTCAGCAGCTGCACAAGGAATATGGAAAGATCAATTCCTCTATATGCAGTTGCTCTGCCTCTCCTCCTATTCGGGCGCACAGGGGGGCTGCATCAGCATTCACTTTTTCTCCAGTTTGGCAGGCATCAGGCGGCATTAGGCAATGGCATCCATTGCAGCTCTTTCCCCTGCATGGTCATGGGGCAGCTGGGTAGTTTACGCCCCCATGGCTCGACTGCTAAACCGAATAGGCGGGCGGCCAGCCACGGAGAGGGCGGGTGAGTGGTGCGAGATGAAAGAGTAACCCAGTTACCACAGCTGCTTTGGGCTCCACATGGACATGCAGCCTGGTGGCACCAGCCCACCAGGCGAATGCCTGGTGTGCCCTTTGGCCAGTCTGGGCCTGCCTGAGCCCCATCACAATCCAGCCTCGGCTCTCAGGGGACTCTTCCCTCTCATTGGCTGAGATAGTCAATGACAGCCAGTGAGCCAATGAGGAGAGAGAGGTGGGCCCAACTTGCGGCTCTGTTTGTGAATGGACATGCAGAGCAGGCACTCAGGAGCGATCCTGCTTGGGTGCCCCCATAGCAGGTTGTTTACTCTGGGGGCACTTGGCAGGAGGGAGGAACCAGAAGCACTTATGGCGAAGAGGAGGATGGGGGCTGCTCTGTGCAAAATCACTGCACAGAGCAGGTAAGTATAAAAAGTTTGTTATTTAAAAAAAAACAAAAAAAAAACTTGCCTTTAATTTAACTTTAATATAACTGTTGGAGCTGTCACAGGCTCTCATCAAGAATGTGCAACTATGCCTGCTCTTTCCGCCCAGCTGGTCCATTCATAGAAGCCATAATACATCTTCAATTAATGAAAACTGATCTATGAATGAAGGAGGTGGACCTTTGAATCATCGTCCATTCATAGATCACGTTTCAGTCATTAAACTTGTAGCATGGTTTCTATGAATAGAGCAGCTTGGTGGAAAGGACGGACGTAGTTGGGCATTCGTGATGAAAACTTATGACAGCTCCCACAGTTCTTTTAACCCCCGCGCCCGCACCTGCAAATTGTGGCGGTGGGTGGCGTGAGGGCATGGGGGGGGGGGATTTTCCCTAATAGAGGAAACACCAGCTGAAGGGACACATCTTATTGACTGCAAGTTAAAGTGGTTCTAAAGCCAAAACGTTTTTTACCTTAATAAATAGACTCCCATGGACCATGGGTTGACGTGTAAATTGCCATCATCCCTCTAAACATTGAAAAGTACTGATCCTCAAAAAATGGGATTTTAAAAGGCAATTGAAAAACAAGAAAAGTATATAATAAAGAAATGATATATAAAAAAAGTACAAAGATTTTATTATTACAAAATATAAAGCATAAAAACAGAGTTCTTGTAGAAACAAACCACAAGAAAAACACAGGTGCATACATGGAAAATATTGTACAATTGTAAACAGAGGTAGTAAAATCCTACTACATGGGCATAAACCATACAATCGGATAGCCTAGAAGGTGAGTAGAAGAAAAGGCCAACGCGTTTCGAGAAAATGCATAAAATATAGTCTTCATCAGGGACTGTTACTACCTCTGAAATATATAGAATATAATATCAGTACGTTAAAGTACATAAATAACATTTGCCATTAAAGCAATTAATTAGTGTATAATAAACACCTATTGATACACAAGATATAAACATAATAAACTTACATATTGAATAAATTGGTTTGGAACAGAAAATCCCTCAGCACCCAAAACTCATCCTTGAGGTTTGCAAATTCCTTTCATCACACAAAGGGGCCATAGGGTATGAAACCCAACAAGGGCAGCAAAAAAAAAAAGAGATCCAATAGAAGTCCCACTCGTTATAAAAGAATAACTTAGAATCAAAGATTTTTTGATTTCAGTAATTAACGCACTTGAACAAAATATGTTATTGTCTCAACATGACAGAGCCGGACCCCCTAGGGACAAGGACAGCAAACAGGTAACCACAGCTCACCCCTCAAAGGGAAAGAAAAACTGGGTCCCCACACAGAGGGGACCGGCATCCGTACATAGGGTGGGACACCACAAACAATTCCATAGAGAGAACCAAACTTACACGATGTAGTCTAGCTCTTCCTGATTAAAAGGGGGGACGCCTATGTTGTAGTACCCCTACCAGGATAAACCCAACCAAAGGACAGGACCACCTATAGAAAAGATAATAATGTTCAACGTTTTTTACCTTAATGCAAGTCCCAAATCAATCCATCGCTGGGCATGGCTGCAGTCTTCTCTCCCCTCTCGTCCTCTTCACACAGGGACTCAGGCAGCAGCAGGAGCCATTGGCTGTCAATCAAATGCAGTTAGGAGGAAACGGGGGCAGGGCCAAGCCCTGCTGTGTGCGCCTATGAAGTGTGGCTCCATAGACACGCACAGCCCGAGAGTGAGCACGCACTAGGTGTCCTCATAGCAAACGACTTGCTATGGGGGCACAGAGGAAGGGGAGGAGCCAGGATCGCTCAGGGGACCCCAGAAGAGTAGGTGAGTAAAACTTGTTTGTTATTTTAATTTTAAACAAAAATTGCCTTTGGTATTACTTTAAGTCCCTTGTACTGAATTTTAGATTTTTTTTTAACTTTTAGCTGCACTTAGGATTTAATGTCATCAAGGAGTATCTACTAAAGTGGTTTACACAAACTAAATCTGTGAACCTAATGATTGTATATATTGCTGCACTCCCAGTTATAATTTGTGGCTGTTTTTTGCTCAGGAATGCCCTAAAGTATGTTTCTTTGTCGCATTGAAAATGCTGCTTCCTCTCCCCCACTTCAGTGCCCTGTGCTGGCAGAGCTGAGTATTAGCCACACCTCTCAATATGATTGGAGAATGTATCATCACACATAATGTTGCCGCATAAGAAAAAAAAAAAGGAATGTCTGACCAGTTCTGTTGCTAGGTGCTAATTACTGAGTACATTGGGTCTAACACTATTTCCTGTTTGACATCCTGCACAACTGCTGCTGTAGTAGATGCTCGGAATAGACTTCCAGCTGAGGCAGTGGCGGTGCGTCCATTAAGGGCGCAGCCCCCTCTCTCCAGCCACCCCTCTGTGTAAAAATGTATAGATTCATGCATTGCATAAAGCTATCCATGGCCACTGCAGCCACCCCCTATTCAGGCGTCCAGACCCTTTTCGGACGCCGGGCGCCTGAATTCCAGCGGCAGGGGTGTTTTTTTTAAGCACCTGATTAGAGCCATAGGCTCTAATAGGCTTCAAAAAAGGTGAACTGCGAGCGCAGAGCATTGCGCTTGCAGTTAACTCAGGTGGGTTAGCAAAGCAAATTAATATTTGCTTTTCTAACACTGAACCGCCTCTCAGCCAATCAGGAGGCGTTGATCTAATATCGTCACCTGATTGGCTGTAGGCACAAGTGCCCTGATTGGGAACGGAAGAACAGGAGGACAGAGAGCCATGGAGGACACATGCATGTCCCACAGCTCGCAGCTGTCACCCGCCACCAGGATGGGGTAAGTGTGTGCCGGTCAGACGGCAAGCGGGGTCATAGAGGCTGCATATGATGGGCACACAGGCTACATATGATGGACACAGAGCAGTGGCGACTGGTGCTCAACATTTTTGGGGGGGCGCAAACAAACTGAAAAATTCTGGAAAAAAAACATCAATTGCAGCCACTGTGCTATCAATTGCAGCCACTGTGCCCATCAAATGCAGCCACTGTGCCCATCAAATGCAGCCACTGTGCCCATCATATGCAGCCTCTGTGCCCATATATGCAGCTTGTGCCCATCATATGTAGCCTCTGTGCCCATCATATGCAGCTTCTGCCCATCATATGCAGCCTCTGTGCCCATCATATGTAGCCTCTGTGCCCATAAAATCTAGCATCTGTCCCCAGCCTCTGTGCCCATCATATGTAGCTTGTGCCCATCATATGTGGCCTGTGTGCCCATCATATGCTTCCTGTGTGCCCATCATATGCAGCCTGTGTGCCCATCATATGTAGCCGCTGTGCCCATCATATGTAGCCTCTGCTGAGGTAGTGAGTCAGTCAACAGTAATTGGATTCAAACATGACTGGGACAAACACAGATCTATTCTCAAACAAAAAAGTAAAAATAAAAAAATAAAACAAAAAATAGAAATATTTTTTAAAAATGGCCCAGATTTAATGGACCACTAGGTCTTTTTATTTCTGTTGTCACTCTTGTATCTTTCTATGCTGCAATATGAGTATATAAGTATAGGTAAGGTAATAATAATTGGAGTTGTTAGGAAGACATCTATCTGACTTCATTTTTACTGGTCTCCATTCACAAAGCAAATTTTTCTTCTTCAAATTTTTCTGTAAAATACCTCATAAAAATCGCTACTAAAAATACTGCATGAGTTATTTTATGAAGTCAGGCGGTATTATAGTAGTGAAAACATGCTGTCATTTAATGCCTGGTGGTAGCTGGCATATTTATTAACAGTAGTAAATAACACATTTTTAAAGAGCGGCGGCTGTTGCCGGGATCCTTAACAACCAGTAACTGTCATAATTGTTAAGGAACAGGTGGCCGCCATGTCCTTAACAACTGATGAGTCAATAAATACGCCAGCTACCACCAGGTGTTAAATTACCGCATGTTTTCACTACTATAATACTGCATGGTAACACTGATAGGCAGCACTGATGATGAGGCACTGATCCGTACTGATAGGTGGCACTGGTGGGCACTGATAGGCAGCACTGTTGTGCACTGGTAGGTGGCACTGGTGGGCACAGATGAGGCGGCAGTGGCTCTGTGTGTGAGGGGCCGATGTCCCTCTGACAGTAGCCAGTGAACTTTTTTTTTTTTCTCCTCATGCTTTTAGCGCGACGAGAAAAAATAGTGGATTACCGGCTCTGTGTATATCACGTGATCAGCTGTCATTGGCTGACAGCCAGCGGCGTTGCTATGGGGTGCGGGGGGTGCGGCCCGCACCCGGGTGACACCCAGCAGAGGGTGACACCCGGCTCAGACGTGCAACGGCGCCGCATTGAGAGGGGCGCCGCAGCTCTCTCCTTCCCTTTCCGGGATCTCCTCTGCGCCATGCGATTTGCGTGGACAGCGGCGTTGCTATGGGGGTGTGCCCCGCACCCGGGTGATACCCGGCTCAGACTGGCAACGGCGCCGCAGCATTCTCCTTATCTGTTCCGGGAACTCCTCCGCTCAATGCGATGTGCGGGGAGACTGGGGGAGGAGGGAATGAGGCAGAGACAGACTGGGTGCCCGGGGCGGGGTCTGACTCTGACCGTCCCACACACACCTTCGCACGGCGTGGCCGTAATCAGATTTCTGACCCCGCCAGCTGCACTCACTGCTGCTTCCTCCTTGGCTCTGACGTGTACACAGGCCGGGAGGAAGGGCCGAGGATGAGGAGGGACACCATCCACGCAACAGCACCTGCCCTGAGGTATTGCAGAGGAGGGGTTGGGGGGGGCATTGGCAGGTAACAATTATGCTGCCAGGAGTGATTTTAGGGGGGTTAAAGAATAAGTGCTAGGGGGTGCTGAGTGCTCTTTGTTTTGGTTTAGAGAGGACTTGTACTAGAAGTATGAGAGGGGCAGATTTGAAGTTTGACCCCCCTCCCCAGCGCAATATCTCTCCTGTCCCAACGCACCCCCTAGCACATATCCTTTAACCCCCCCCAAATCAAAGATCCCATATCCGCTCCATCCACCCCCCCCCCATCCCACCCAGCTCCACCCACCCACCGATCCTATACCCACTCATCCATCCCCCCTGATCCTAATACATTCCCGGCTCCATCCATCCCCCGATCCCATCCCCACTCCATCCATCCCCCCTGATCCCATATCTGCTCCAGCCATCTCCCCTGATCCTGATCCCATCCCGGCTCCATCCATCCCCCCTGATCCCATATCTGCTCCAGCCATCTCCCCTGATCCTGATCCCATCCCGGCTCCAATCATCCCCTCGATCCCATCCCGGCTCCATCCACCCCCCCCAGCTCCACCCACCCACCAATCCTATACCCGCTCATCCATCCCCCCTGATCCTAATACATTCCCGGCTCCATCCAGCCCCCGATCCCATACCTGCTCCAGCCATCTCCCCTGATCCTGATCCCATCCCGGCTCCATCCATCCCCACTGATCCTATCCCAGCTCCATCCATTTCCCCGATCCCATTCCAGCTCTATTCACCAACTCCCCGATCCAGCTAGCCTGCTTAGTGCCGGGGGGTGGGGGGGTGACACCATGTATTACCGCACCAGGTGACACCAACCCTAGTGACGCCACTGCTGACAGCTGATCACGTGATCACGTGGTAAGGGGTCGGGTCTCCTTGACTTGTTGATCACAGAGCGCGCCGCACGCACCCTGCAGGGGGCTCGCTGGCCGCTCAAACACAGGACCTACATGGACGCCCTCCTGGCAATTAAGGCCCGCACTGTAGCTGTCTTTCGGCTATAGCGTGGGCGGGAAGGGGTTAAATACCACATGCCTCAACCACTACTTCATTACCGCATGCATTTAATTATTTATTTTTGTGAATTCAGTGTAATGCCAATCTACCGAGTGTTTTGCGGTAAATACCGCAGAACGGTATAGTTAATTGACATTTTCAGAATATTCAGTATTTACGTAAAATGTGGACTCCTACCTACCGAATGGAACTAGTTCTGTGAATGGAGCCCGCTGTGACTTCAGTTGGGCTTTAAAGCCAGGATCATTCTGGGTACAGACAATTCTGGAATGGACTTCTTGAGATAGACTCTGGGAATCTGGATCAATTGACACCTATTGCTACTTACAGAGGTCAAATGGAAGACCTAAACAAACCATTCAGCCATTTTAGAAGTTTAAATAAGTCCTACCTAGAAACAGAAAGGACAAGATGCCAGAACACCAACTGGTTTCAACTTTCAAATGACCATATTGGTCACCAAGGGACTCTAACTGGATAGAGGGAAACCAGCTGGGGGCTTATATCTGAAATATGGGAAGTCAGGCCGCTACTAACAAGTGAGACTAATTTCAAAAGAGACACTTAGGCCCCTTTCACACTGAGGCGCTTTACAGGCGCTAAAGTTCTAAAAATAGCGCCTGCAAAGCGCCTTCAAACAGCCGCTGCTGTGTCTCCAGTGTGAAAGCCCGAGGGCTTTCACACTGGAGCGGTGCGCTTGCAGGACGCTGAAAAATGTCCTGCAAGCCGCATCTTTGGTGCGATGTAGGAGCGGTGTATTTACCGCTCCTAAAGCGCCCCTTCCCATTCAAAACAATGGGGCAGCGATCCGAACCCGCCCGCAAAGCGCCGCTGCAGCGAAAACCATTTTTCGCCCGCTCGTGGGGGGTAAAACCGCCCCGCTAGCGGCCGAAAAGCGGCGCTAAAACAACGGTAAAGCGGCGCTAAATATAGCGCCGCTTTACCGCCAGAGCCTCGGTGTAGCCTTAGACCCCTTTCACACTGGGGCATTTTGTCAGGCTTTTTCAGGCGCTTTAGCGTTAAAAAAAGCGCCTGTAAAGCGCCTGAAAGAAGCCGCAACTGCAATCCCAATGTGAAAGCCCGAGTGCTTTCACACTGAGGCGCTGCGCTGGCAGGGTGTCAAAAAAAGTCCCATTGAAATCGCTTTGTGGGCGCTTTTAACCCTTTATTTGGCCACTAGCGGGGGTTAAAAGTGCCCCACTTGCGATCGAAAAACGCTAGTAAAGCGCCTCTATTTTAAGGGGCGCTTTACGAACGTTTTTCGGGCGCTGGCAGTGTGAAAGGGCTCTTAGGCCCCTTTCACACTGGGGCGGTTTGCAAGCGCTATTGCGCTAAGAATAGCGCCTGCAAACCAACCCGAAACAGCTGTTGCTGTTCCTTCAGTGTGAAAGCCCGAGGGCTTTCACACTGAAGCGGTGCGCTTGCAGGACGCTCAAAAATGTCCTGCAAGCCGCATCTTTGGCTCGCTATAGGAGCGGTAAATTTACCGCTCCTATAGCGCCCGGTCCCATTGAAAACAATGGGGGAGCGCGCCGAACCCGCCCGCAAAACGCCGCAATAGCGGCGGTTTGCGGGCGGTATTGACCCTTTTTCGGCCGCTCGCGGGGGGTAAAAACACCCCGCGAGCGGCCGCAATGCGCCGCTAAAACGCCGGTAAAGCGGCGCTAAATATAGCGCCGCTTTACCGCCAGCGCCCCCACCGCTCCAGTGTGAAAGTAGCCTTAAAGCACTTAGGTTTTCACATTGGGATTGCAGATGAGGCTTCTTTCAAGCGCTTTACAGGCGCTTTTTTTAACGCTAAAGCGCCTGAAAAACGCCCCAGTGTGAAAGGGGTCTTAGGAAGGTTTCTTGAATAACAGCCGATGTCTTGTTATGCCAGCTCTGGCTGAGGGGCTTACAGATAGGCAACACTTTGTAGAGAGCAGAGTATTACATAGCATAGAAGGTACAAAGAGTGATATTTTTTGACACTTTGAAAGCTGCAGAGAATTATTTAACAAGGCTGCTGCAAGAGTCGATTTATTATTACACTGCAACATTAATCCAGACACTGATTGACTTAGTTAAAATATCACTGTGATTAATTAGTGAACTGGTGCAAGTCCAAGAGTTCTTTATTAGGTGTTGATTCTCTGTAACCCCTTATTGCCCACAGACAGTAGATCTACTTGCTAAAATTTGTCATGGAAAGTTTGCGCCTGCGTGTGCTTCTGGGGCTTTAGAGCCAAGTCTACAGTTTCCTGTGGCATATTAATGGAATAATTCTATTACAAAGCATTGATGACGTCATTGCATTGTAGGACCTTTCATTATGTCATACAGATTAATATAAATTGCAATGAGGACTGGACTGTATGGCTTTAGGTCTTTATAAAGGACAACGCCAAAATATTATGGATTTTAAAATAAAATTTTTCCCGAAAAAGAAATCAGTTTTGGTGTGTGTACAGGGCCGTTGTTAGAAATCACGGGGCCCAACAATCCCCAAATAATTATTTTTGCTAAAAATACACTAAAAATACACTAAAAACATACATCATTATTAGCGGACACAAACACATCATAACTTATACAATTAACAGACAAAAAAACTGTGTGTGTGAATGAGGTCTTGGGGCTCATTCACATGGGAACTGTGGCCTGTATAGTTTGAATCAGCATTTTTTTTTATGTGGCTGGAGTTTTGTTCAGCCAGCCAATGAAAATATTAATTCTTTGGAAACTTTTTAAAGACCTCTTGTATATAGTTTTTAATATTATAATTAGATGTATTCACTGCATATCTTTAGAAAGGTTGTTGTTGATTATAAATGCTGTACAGTTTAAAGGAATAGGTTACGAGGAGTTATACAGTTAAAGTATATCTAAAGCCAACATTTTATAATATATAAAATAAATACATTAAAATAAATTAGGGGAGATTTTTTTTGCCATTTCTGTCCTGATGGGGGGATTTTTTTTTTACTTTCTGTTCCAGAACAAAGCAGTAGGACAGAGGAAATCTTTCCAAAATGAAGGATATTCCCCTATCGTACACACGGTTGGAAATTCCGACGGAAAATGTCCGATCGCACCATGTTGTCGGAAAATCCGGCCGTGTGTGGGCTCCATCTGACTTTTTCCGCCGGAATTACCGACTGAAAAAATTTGAGATCCTGCTCTCAAATTTTCCGACAACAAAATCCGATCGGACTTTTTCCGATCGTGTGTAGAGAATTCCGACGAACAAAGTGCCACGCATGCTCAGATCAAATTACGAGACCAAAGCTATTGGCTACTAGCCTCTACGTAGTTTCTCCGTACGCAACAAACGTCACCACGTTCAGAATGATCAGATTTTCCGACAACTTTGTCCGACCGTGTGTATGCAACACCAGCGTCGGACAAAATCCGTCGGAAAAAATCTTATGGATTTTGTGGTGTACGGGGGCTTAGACTAGATAGTTGTCACTCAAACATGTGTCCCTAATGTAAGATTTACCGTTATATCCTATTGTTGTGACAACTGAAAAATTTGGGATTTCCCATTACTTTTTGTCTTGGACACCAGGACAAACAAAGAGTAAATCTACCCAAGAGGACAAAGAAAGCCATAACAACAAGGGCACTAATCATTGTCTACTCTGTCCAAAATGTATAACGTAAACCAAGAAAAAAAAGTGTGTGTGTGTGTATATATATATATATATATATATATATATATATATATATATATATATATATATATATACACATATACACACATACATATATACACACACACACACACACACTGTATAAATCTTTCCACCTGGCTGTAACATTTTCATGGCATTACTGGCTATAAATTCCACACACTACTTGATTATTTCAAGTGATGCTCTTCCCAGTTGAATGGCTAGCGTAAAATTGAGCATTATATTGCTATGTTTGCATGGAGTACCTATTTTATTGTGGTGTATTGTAGTGTGTGCTTGTGTGTAGGTGTTCTTGATTCCTCTTGGCTTGTAGCCCATGCAATTTCCATGTTACTTGAGCAAATAATTATCAGTAGCCCCACCGAGAACTAAAGAGAACAATTCAGCCCCTGCTGTTCTAGCGTTGTTACATTTAACTTAAACTAATGTAGGTGATATCTACTGTGACTTGTTTGTTTTGTTAAAGAGTTACTTGGAAATAATGAACAGTGTGACTGAATGCGAAAGCTTCATCTCATAGTCTGTTAACATTTGTAAAAAAGGAGGACAAACATAAGACAAAGGAGGAAAAATAACAAGAGAAGACAAGAAAATGCTCATGTGAAATGATTTGATTGGTTAGTCTTGCCCTGAAAAAGAAATAGAGATATAGGGGCTGATTTACCAAAGGCAAATAGGCTGTTCACTTTGCAAGGGAGTTGTCCGCAGAGCTTGGTGAATGTGGTGAAATTGCACTTTCCAAAGAATACCCATTTACAAGCCAGAAGAATACAGTATTTCACAGAGAATACAGAGAAAAACTGTATTTTTTCTTAAACACGATTGGATGATGGGAGTCAGCAAAGCTTCACCACATTCGCTAAGCTCTAGAGAGAATTGCCTTGCAAAGTGTAACGTCCTTTGCAAAGCCTATTTGTCTTTAGTAAATCAACCCCACAGATAAAGATGTTTTCATATTTAAATGTCTAGATATGTGATATACTGTGGATTTTAAATGGAAATGTAAAAAAAAAAAAAAATCAATAAAATGTGATAATACAAAAAATAAAATAAAATAAACCCCCCATTGGGTGAGGTCATGCAAAGAGCAAGGGCTTACACTAATGGCCAGTAAAGTCCAACAAATTGTTCCATATGGGTTAGATCAGGGGTCTCCAGACTCTCTAAACAAAGAACCAGTTTACTGTCCTTCAGATTTTGAGGGGCTGGACTCAGGCTAGAAAATGTCCTGGCATCAGTGGGAGTAAACAATTCCCCATATTTGCTATAAGGGGGATGAATAGTGCCCCATCATTAGTGTAATTGGGAGGAATTATGCTTCACTGTTGGTGTCAGTGGAAGGAATATTGCCCCAAGGGCTGGATAAAGGTAAGAAAAATGTGCCCCCCACCCCTGGTCACAGTTTGGAGACCACTGGGTTCAATTTGTCAGAATTTGCCCTTAAAACGTACAACTTTCAAAAGATAAATATTTATTCTTAAAGAATAATTCCAGGTCTGGATATTTTCATACATAGTTACATTGGTCCACCTTGGACCAATGTAACTATGTATATACCATACCATGTATATACCATACCTGGTCAAAGCTCCTGGACACCAAAAACCATTTAAGTAGACCCTCTAATCCAGTAATCTTCACATATTTTGGGGTCCTGTGGCGACTGGCTGCACTGCTGCATTTTAAACACAGGAGGTCAGCTGCTTGGCAAAGCGTTCTCTGATTGGAGGTAGGTAGCATGATATCACAGCCCCACCTCTCCACCTCCTCCAATCAAAGCAAAGCATTCTCTGAATGGCGCCTGAGAAGATGCTTGACCTCATGTGTTCAGAATGAAGCATGGAAGCCACTCTGCACAGGACCCAGAAGCAAGTGGTGATTATTGGAGTACTGGGGTCTACCTCAGTGATTTCCGGCTTCCAGGGGCATTGGCCATGTCCAAGCTGGACCAATGTAACTAAGTATAATCTAAATAGCCATACTTGTAATTCTTTAACATTGTTATATAAAATATTTGCTGGTAGGTTACTGTAGATCAGTTACAAATTGCTTACCTAATGAAGCCCTAGATGTTTTATTGTAGAATTAGAGTCAGGAGATGACCAGCAATGGGCTTGTCTAGTCAGGTTTTCAGCAGTCATCCATGACCAGTGATTGTCCCAGATGGGTAGTGGGTGCTTAGCTAGAGGTGGCCCTCTCCCGCATTAGCTTTTGTTAGGTCTTCTGTTCTTTTTGTCTTTTCTCGCTCCTGCTGTCCACTCTGCTACTTCCTGTCTTAGCATCACTGCTTTCTGGGCCCCGGTGCTAATACACTGTCCAATGAGGAAATTGGAAGTGGAGGGGTGACATAGTAAGCAGTATTTCTAATCCAGGAAGGAAAATTGCTTAATTATGAATTTGTCACCTATCTGGCTGTGAAAAATGTGTGTAAATTAAGATATTTTGACAGATGAATAAGTAGGCATATTTATCTCAACTGTGAATTTAGGTGTTTGCCTGGAGTTTCACCTTCATGCCCATTAGTAAAAAAAAAAAAAAAAACAACAAAAATCTCCTCTCTGCACATTCATTAAACTAATTTCATTTGGTTACTAAGGGTTTGTTACAGGGCCATTAAAAAGTGGATGTTTATGGATTATTTTGAGATAATAAGGTTATTGTTTAGTGTCACTGTACAGTTACTTGTGGGCAGGTGCAGCGGCAGAAAACAGAACTCCGTTGAAATTGAAGTTCGGCAATATACAACAAGAACGGCATGAAGACACCTGACCGGGAACACTCACAGGATGTAAAAGAGATGAGTAGAAGCAGGTCTCGGGTGTGCTAACAGCGTCTGTCTCGAGGAGCGGAATAAGACCTGGGCGGTCTGTACCCAAGTGGGGAGTCTTCCAGGTAGGATGGCCTGTCACTGGCACTTTCCTTACTCGTCTGGAACCTCCCCCTGACGCTAATCACTTTCCCTTCCAGACGGGTGATCTGTCCCTACTCTAACCACATACAAAATGCGCACCAAACCCAGGAGTCAGGGTCCTAAATAGACTTTGCCTGACCCAAGATGGCCACAAAAGTCACATTGGTTGCTGCCTCTCAGTGATCCATGAAAACCATAGAGGAACTAGGCTCCTTTCAACTTCCTCCTCCACCTGGATTGCCACTGCGGATGAGCGCCACCTGCAGTGGAGAAAATAGTCTGCACCTACCTGCATACTTGCCAATTTCCCTGTCCAATAAGGATCTGCCTATGGCTTTTAGTCTTTAGTAACAGTGAAACCAGCTTCACATGGGGTGTACAAGTAGGGTTGGTTTAAAGGCTAGCACAGTTAATAGCAGGAACAGAGATGTTTTTGTGCAACTTCAGGAGTAGGGTACATATTGGCCCCATAGTTCAGTTGGTGATTAGGTATTTGTTAATAGTTCTTGTGGTTATAGTTAGAGTCAGAGATAAATGGGTTAAGGGTTAAGCTGGCCATAGATGGATTGAAATTTGGCTGGTTCAGTGGGGGGTCAGATAAATTTTGATTCATCTACAGACATTCTTGTTTGAGACTCATGATCAACTCCCCTTGGATGGGACTGGTTGTATATTTTTGTTCAATCAGTACCTGCACCCAATTAGCAGCAGTGCTGATCAGTGTATTCTGACAGTGGAGGAGTCCCCACTGTTAGAATACAATAGTGCAGCGGGAAAGATTCCTCCATCCACCTTGATTGTGTGGATGGGGGAATCCATTCAGTTTTTTCTAGGGATAGTTTGAAGGTAGAGGATAGAGTACAGTGTTAGGGAGTTGTGAATGGTTAAGCCCCAGGCCTCTACAAGGCATGGAACATGGCCTACCCAATGAGTGATGGAAAAAAAATACTTTGGATGTTGTACAGCAGAGGTGCTGGGGGGCAGTAGTACTTAAAAAACATCTATTACATTCCTGGTGAAGACTGGAATGTTGTGGAGGCCTCTCTTGCACCTCCCGCCCAACACTCCTGAAGGTGGAGACAGAGAGTGTAAGGGCAAGAAGTGGCACAAGTGCTGTAGTAACTGGCGATGTCCGCTCTGTAGGTGCATAGAGATGGTAGTTGCATTCCTCGGAATAGGATGCAGGAGCAGCTTGGCACCAGGGCAAGAGATGGAAGCAGAAACAGGGGACGAGTAGCAGTCAGAAGCAACCGGGCAGCGAGGAACCAAATTAGCAGGCAAAGCAAGTCCAAGAGGCATGCCATGGTCAGTATCAGCCAGGCAAAGCGGTACAGAATAAGCAGGCAGATCAGGTCCAGTAAACAGGCCTAAGTCGGAGTAATAGGTAACAGAGCTAGAACGAGAGCAGAAGCGATGTTCAAAAGGCAAGCCGGGTCATACACGGGTAAGCAGGAACAGCTGATCAGGTCTCTGGAACACAGGAACAAGCTGAAGACCATTCATCACGGATCTGGTGGATATTAGAGACCTTGCGCACCTCCACCTTCTATTTGAGGATGCCCCACAGATGTTCAATAGGGTTTAGGTCTGGAGACATGCTTGGCCAGTCCATTACCTTTACCCTCGGCTTCTTTAGCAAGGCAGTGATCGTCTTGGAGGTGTGTTTGGGGTCGTTATGTTGGAATACTGCTCTGCGGCCCAGTCTCTGAAGGGAGGGGATCATGCTCTGCTTCAGTATGTCACAGTACATGTTGGCATTCATAGTTCCCTCAATGAACTGTAGCTCCCCAGTGCCAGGAGTACTCATGCTGCCCCAGACCATGACACTCCCACCACCATGCTTGACTGTAGGCAAGACACACTTGTCTCTGTACTCTTCCCCTGGTTGCCACCACACACACTTGACACCATCTAAACCAAATAAGTTTATCTTGATCTCATCAGACCACAGGACATGGTTCAAGTAATCCATGTCCTTAGTCTGCTTGTCTTCAGCAAACTGTTTGCAGGCTTTCTTGTGCATCATCTTTAGAAGAGGCTTCCTTCTGGGATGACAGCCATGCATAGTGCGGCGTATGGTCTGAGCACTGACAGGCTGACCCCCCTACCCCTTCAACCTCTGCAGCAATGCTGACAGCACTCATATGTCTATTTCCCAAAGACAACCTCTGGATATGACGCTGAGCACGTGCACTCAACTTCTTTGGTCGACCATGGCGAGGCCAGTTCTGAGTAAAACCTGTCCTGTTAAACCACTGTATGGTCTTGGCCACCATGCTGCAGCTCAGTTTCAGGGTCTTGGCAATCTTCTTATAGCCTAGGTCATCTTTATGTAGAGCAACAGTTCTTTTTTTCAGATCCTCAGAGAGTTCTTTGCCATGAGGTGCCATGTTGAACTTCCAGTGACCAGCATGAGAGAATAAGAGCGATAACACCAAATTTAACAGACCTGCTCCCCATTCACACCTGAGACCTTGTAGCACTAATGAATCACATGACACGGGGAGGGAAAATGGCTAATTGGGCCCAATTCCGACATTTTTATCAAGAGTGTATTAACTTTTGTGGCCAGCGGTTTAGACATTAATGGCTGTGCATTGAGTTATTTTGAGGGGACAGCAAATTTACACTGTTATACAAGCTGTAAACTCACTACTTTACATTGTAACAAAGTGTCATTTCTTCAGTGTTGTCACATGAAAAGATATAATAAAATATTTTCAAAATGTGAGGGATGTACTCACTTTTGTGAGATACTGTATGTAACATTGGCCCTTCACTCCATATAATGAGCACATGTGCAATGTGCATAAGCACAAATCCGCACTGGCTTTCTGATTCTGATAATCTGGTTTACCTTACAGCATTGAATGAATGAATGATTTGTATAGCGCTACAACTGCGAACTGAATCGCCTCAAGGCACTTGATGCGGTCTGTGCTTCCTGTTCCTTAGAAGAGGTAGGTCTTGAGTTTTTTTCTGAAGGCCTGATGGTTTTCTTCCATGCGGATGTTAGTGGGTAGAGCGTTCCATAGCCGTGGTCCTTGGACTGCGAATCTTCGTTCTCCCTTTGCTTTGTAGCGGGATTTCGGGAGAGCCTTCTACCAGCCCAGTCAAGAGTTATCCTCACACTAAAACCAGCAGTGGTCTTGGATGGCCGTGATACGTCTTGTATTAGGAAATATTTCCCAATTTAAAACAAGACAAAGCTTCATTCCTCAGATAAATTAATGTAACAGCACTACTAATAAATTAATAAGTGAAGGATATAACAATAATATTTAAACAGTGCATAAAAACTTGCATAAAAGTCCAAAGGTGACATAAAAGTAATACATCTTCTGATCAAAGTGAAAAAATCGTGGGTAGATTTGGGATTGTGCCTCACTGTGACTTCACACCGCTTGTTAAGGTGCTCCCACCACTGAGTGCAATGCACGCTCACCTCCTTGTAAGACCCTGCAGGGGGTCAAACACACCTTGCACACAGTGCAATTCTCCTTCAAGGACGGCTCCACACTGGTCCTCATTAGTTCCTGGTAAGCCTTGTAAGGGTATAGCTCACTTTGCACCAAATGCAGTATCCTTCCAATGTAGCTGCTTCAGAGTTAGCTCCACATTAGTCTCCAGCGAATTAGAATGACATGGAAAAGACAAAAATGCCTCCAATGGTGCAGTATCCTCACTATTAAATGACAGAACCTCACCACCCCAGCTAATATTGAACTCACATTTATTTAAAAGGTAAAAGCATTAATACAAAAATCCAAACAGGTCTCACTTGTAACGAACAAGGTTCCACCGCCAGGCTCCACCTCTACTAGTTACACCACCTACCTCGTGGCTTCATCTGGAGCAAAAGCTTCATTCCTATTTTGGAACCCATTGCCACCAGGCGCCTTTGCTGTACACCTGCCTGAGGGATTTTTCTACTACATATAATGCCGTGTACACACGACCGGACTTTTCGGCAGCAAAGGTCCGACGAAACAAATCCGTCGGACAATTCGATCGTGTGTGGGCTCCATCAGACTTTTGCTGTCGAAAAATCTGACAGACTTTAGAAATAGAACATCATTCAAATTTTTCCGCCGGACCCAGTTCCTATCGAAAAATCCGCTCGTCTGTGTGCTAGTCCGACAGACAAACAACGACGCTAGGGCAGCTATTGGCTACTGGCTACGAACTTCCTTATTATAGTCCAGTTGTACGTCATCACGTTCGAATCCGTCTGACTTTAGTGTGATTGTGTGTGGCCAAGTCCGTTCATTCGGAAAGTTCGTCGGAACTCCGTCGGAAAGACCGTCGGACCTAGTCCATCGAAAAGTCCACTCGTGTGTACATGGCATTAGACTGACTGAACACTACCACCACACTTCTGTGTGAAAGGTCCTGGCTGTTCCCCCTTGAAACAGAAAGCAAATCTCAAGAATTATAGACATTTGTGACAACAGGTATATTCTTCAAAGGAAAATCCTCACAATGGCTGAAGAGACCATCAGGTTCTGACAACATAATTAAAATGTAGAACATCTAAGTAAACATTAACACCCAATGGTAAAAATTGTCCCAACCTCAAAACAATACCTCTTGACACATGCTACATCGAAAAGGGCTTTCCCGTGTTTTTTCCTCCTTTTTAATTCGTTTTTGAAGCATTTGCATACCTTATGGAACCAGGTCTGCAGATACATACTGCAAGTAATATCACCGAAGTCCTGGACTGAAGAATAAGCTTGAACACATGCAGTTTGACAATATCAACAACCACACAAGAGCCTCAAGGCAACCCAAGGAGAAAGGGTTGACCAGGTATATGGAGTAGCTCATTGCTCCTCATTTTACAACATAATCAAAGCAGAGCCTGTCATACATCAGAAAAATCTTTCAGTGATCGGAAAGTTTGGTAATGTACAATCACCATCTAAATTGTAAAGGATGACTTCATGGATGGATGGATTACCTGTTATTTGTTCACCAGCCAATTCAGCCAGCTGTGTATTAGCAGTTAATCTGCGCAATGGCGGATTACAGGGTGGTTGGGGCAGTAGCCTAGGGCTGCAAACTGTAGGGGGCTCACAGCTGCCTAATTTATCCCTACTTATTCCAGGATGTATTAGCAAGAGAGGAAATCTACACATGCCTCAGCAGTTCAGTCTGTTCTATGAGACTACCCCAGGACGTCTCCTGGATTTACACAACATATTTGTCAGGATACGATCCTTTTACTCAACCTAAAACCTAGAAAATGAAACCACTTGGAATTGAGTACCTGTTGAATTACTAATATCTCCATACATGTGTATATATATATATATATATATATATATACACACACATACACATACATTACTTTGCACAAGTCTTAGGCAGCAGTGAAAAAATGATGAACATTAACAATGCTTTTAGTAATAGAAGTTATTCGTTTATTTTTCTCAATTAAGAAAATGGAAAGTAAATGAACAGAAGAGAAATAAAATGTACATCAATATTTGGTGTGACCACCCTTTGCCCCTCTCGTAATCCCAGACATACTTGATGAGATCAAGGCTCTGTGGGGGCCAAACCATCACTTCCAGGACTCCTTGTTCTTCTTTAAACTGAAAATATTCCTGAATGAATTTGGCTGTATGTTTAGTGTGGTTGTCCTGCTGCACAATAAATTTGTGACCAATCACACGCCTCCCTGATGCTATGGCATGATGGATAAGTATCTGCCTGTATTTCTCAGCATTGAGGAGACCATTGATCCTGACCAAATCTCCAACTCTATTTGCAGAAATGCAGCCCCAGACTTGCAGCCTCCGCCATGCTTCTCTGTTCTCTGTTGACACTCATTTTTCCACTCTTCAGCCCTTCCGCAAACAAACTGCCTCCTGCTATAGCCAAATATTTCACATTTTGAGGCTCCATTCACACTTGTGCAACTTGTGCGATTTCCATTGCAACTTTGATACAACTTTGGATGGGTGCTACTTGGAATGTGACTTTGGCCTTGACTATTAACTGTTAACATGATAACATTAGGCTGCAATTTGTGTGAATATGAATTTTGAGAGTCTAGATTGCAGTCTATGGCACTCAAGTGGCATGAAAGTCACATCAAAGTAGTGAAGGAAACTTTTTAACGTTGCATAGGTTTAAATGGCTTCAATTGGAATACATGAGCTGTGACTTGTCATGCGACTTTATGTGTCCAAATTCTGGATGGACCCTCTGCACACTGCTATACACCCTTTCCAGCAAACTGTGCAATGAAAACAGGGATTTTTAGTTCACACATATTGCAATACATGCTTAAGCTGGCCAACTGCGTCAAAGTAATCCCTCTTATGCCCAGTCCTACACTGCTCTGCCGCTGAAAATGCTACGGTGGACACCATGCCAACATGGGGCATAGAGATGCAAGGTGGGGGAGAGTGACTAGGTTCAGGTCTGGTCACTGACCTGCGTTACAAAAAAGAAAAGATATAGCTGGCTCAAATCCCAATAGCTTGTACATGTATTTAACCACTTACGGACCACCCACCGCAGGTTTACGCTGCTATGTTGAAGAGGAATAGTGTTGTTATGGCAGCAACTAGCTTCCATAACCCCAGTATCCTCTTCTTCAGCGGGCAGGAGATCACTTTTATCTGCGGTCAGAGAGGGCCTCCCACAGCGCTCCGGTGCCCTCCGCTGCTTACCGGAGCCACCAGTAGTGGCAGAGGCGATCGTATCCTTCTCCTGGCTTGGTATGGAGACGAGTGAAGGAAGATGGCCCCCACCCATCTCCATATCATTGCAGGGCGGAAGTGACGTTAAAACATCACTTCCGCCCATAGCTCTTAAAAGGGACATTTTTTATTTTGTATTTTAGTGTATTATTATTATTATTATACAGGATTTATATAGCACCAACAGTTTGCGCAGCGCTTAACAAAATAAAGGCAGACATTACAATTACATTACAATTTGGTACAAGAGGAATCAGAGGGCCCTGCTCGTTAGAGCTTACAATCTAAAAAGAAAGGGTCAATTGATACAAGAGGTAATAGCTGTGGGGGATGAGTTGATGGAGGAAGTAAAACAGTGTTAGTTAGAAGCAGGGTAGGCTTCTTTAAAGAAAAAGGTTTTCAGGGATCGTCTAAAGATGGATAGATTAGGGGACAGTCGGACAGATTGGGGTAGAGAGTTCCAAAGGATGGGAGAAGCCCTGGAGAAATCCTGGAGGCGAGCATGGGAGGAGGTGACAAGGGAGCTAGAGAGCAGGAGGTCTTGGGAGGACCGAAGAGAGCGGCTTGGTTGGTATTTTGGTACTAGGTTAGTGATGTAGCTGGGGGCAGAGTTATGGATGGCTTTGTAAATTATTGTTAGTACTTTGAATTTTATTTGTTGGGTGAGTGGAAGCCAGTGGAGGGATTGGCAGAGAGGGGTGGAGGACACTGAATGGTTGGTAAGGTGGATGAGTCTTGCAGCAGCATTCATCATGGACTGAAGGGGGGATAGTCTATGTAAAGGTAATCCAATGAGGAGGGAGTTGCAGAAGTCGAGGCGAGAGATAACCAGGGAGTGAGTTAGAAGCTTGGTGGTGTCATTCGTTAAAAAGGGGCGTATTCTGGAAATGTTGTGGAGGCTAAGGCGGCATGATTTGGACAGGGTCTTTTTGACCCCAGATCTCATATTTAAGAGGTCCTGTCATGTTTTTTTTCTATTACAAGAGATGTTTCCTGGAGGAGCGCTGCTGGAGGAACCGCTCATGAATTTGGGTCACTATGCCTATGGTGGATACCCATTGATGTCAATATTGTAACGGATCCCTACCAGATTGGTTTATTTAGAAAGTCGTGGTTGCTGTACCTCTCCTTGGGTGTGTTACACCAAAAGCTTGGTTGACCCATCAGGCGTAAGCCGAGTTGGGTTCAACCTGCCTGGTAAGCCTCTTCACTACTTGATTCCCTTACCAAAGATGGCGGCGCCTCTACCCGAGAGCTGAGGGACAGATCGGCTTTGGGTGAGGACATTGCAGGCGCCCTGGACAGGTAAGTGTCCATATTTTAAAAGTCAGCAGCTGCAGTATTTGTAGCTGCTGACTTTTAAAAGAAAAATTTTGGCGGAAGTCCGCTTTAACCACTTTAGCCCTGGAAGAATTTACCCCCTTCCTGACCAGAGCACTGCGATTCGGAACTGCATCGCTTTAGCTGACAATTGCGCTGTCATGCAACGTTGCACCAAAAACAAAATTGATGTCCTTTTTTTCCCCCAAATAGAGCTTTCTTTTGGTGGTATTTGATCACCTGTGTTTTTTTCGCTATAAACAAAAAAAAGAGCGTCAATTTTGAAAAAAACTATTTTACTTTTTGCTATAATAAATATCCCCCAAAAATATATAAAAACAAATTTATTGTTTTCCTCAGTTTAGGCCAATATGTATTCTTCTACATATTTTTGGTAAACAAAAAAAAAAAAATCGCAATAAGCGTATATAGATTGGTTTGCGCAAAAGTTATAGCGTCTACAAAATAGGGGATAGTTTTATGGCAATTTTTTTATTTATTTTTTATTAGTAATAGCAGCAATCTGCGATTTTTATCGTGACTGCAACATCATGGCGGACACATCGGACACTTTTGACACTATTTTGGGACCATTGTCATTTATACAGCGATCAGTGCTATAAAAATGAACTGATTACTGTGTAAATGACACTGGCAGGGAAGGGGTTAACCACTAGGGGGCGATGAAGGGGTTAGGTGTGTCCTAGTGATTCTAACTGTGGGGGGGGGGGGGGTGGGCTACCTAGGACATGACAGCGATCACTGCTCCCGATCACAGGGAGCAGTGGATCTCGGTCATGACACAAGGCAGAATGGGGAAAGGCCTTGTTTACATAGGCATCTCCCCGTTCTACCTCTCCACACCGCAATCGCGGGCCGCCGGAGAACATCGAGTTCCCGGGACCTGCTCCCTCGGCACGTGCGCCCGAAAACTTAAAGGGATGTACTTGTACGCCCATTTGCCTGTCTGTGCCATTCTGCCGACGTACATCTGTGTGCGGCGGTCGGCAAGCGGTTAAGCCGGCCAACTGTGTCAAAGTAATCCCTATTAGCTATTGAGATTTGAGCACAGGTATAGGTTTTCTCTTTTTATGTATCCAAAGTCGCATTACAAGTCGCACAAATGTGAATGGAGCCTGACTCGTCAGTCCAAAGCACCTGCTGCCATTTTTCTGCCCCCCCATTTCCTATGATTTCGTGCACATGATGTGGAAACAAGGCCAGGCGACTCAACTATGGGACTACTAGCTATGCTGTATAGAATAGATTTTAACACAGACCCAGAATTATAAGATCCACAATTACAGGTCAAACTGGGAATGCAAGTTGAACCCTCTGCAAACCGTTTAAACAAAATATGGACTTAATTAAATTTTCTGCATAGAAACCAATCAGCTTCCAGTTTTTTTTGTCGAAGCTTAACTGAACAAGCTGAAGTTAGAAGCTGATTGGCTACCATGCAGAGCTGCACCAGATTTCGCGCTCTCTAATTTTAGTAAATCAACCCCTGTGAGTTTACTATGTTATTTCTTGTAACTCTGATGAAGGGGAACCTGAAGAACCATGTTTTATTTTTTTTACTGAACGCAAAAAAATCATTTAGGCTCTGTTCACATCTAGGCGTTGCTATTTTACAGGTGTTTTTCGGGTGATTTGGAGAGTTTTTGCATGGTTTTTGTACAGGCATTTTCAAGGTTAAAAGGTCACCAATGTAAAAGCAGTAAAACGCCTGTAATCTGCTAAAAAAGAAGCTCCGGGCGTTTTGCTTTACGCAACAAAATTCTCAGATGTGAACAGGGGCCATTGAAATGAATGGAGTTTGTCTTGTTGGGCATTTCTAGAGTTGATCCCAATGCTGCGTACACACAAATTGTTTTTTCCGACGGAATTCCGCTTAAGCTTGGCTTGTATACACACGGTCACACAAAAGTTTGCTGAACTTTCGACCGTCAAAAACGCGGTGACGTACAACACTACGCAAGTTCAATGCTTCCGAGCATGCGTCAAATTGTTTCTGAGCACGCATTGGAATTTTGCACGTCGGAATTGGTACAGACGATCGGAATTTCCGATCGAACCTTTTTCCGACCGAAAAATTGAGAACCTGCTCTCAATCTTTTGCTGGCTGGAATTCGGCCAGCAAAAGTCTGATGGAGCCTACACACGGTCACATTTTCCGACCAAAAGCTCTCATCGGTCTTTTGCTGGCTGAATATTTAAGCCTGTCTGTCACAGACAGTCCCTGCTGTCTGCTCTTACAGCATTGTGTGCCAAAAAAACCTGATCTTACCTGTGATAAGACCCGGCTTACCTGTGACCTACCTGTTATCCGCCTGCACCGACCCCGGCCTGTTTGTGACTACTCTCCTGCCTGCCTCTCTGTACCTCTGCTGCCAGCCTGATACCTGACCCGGCCTGTTTGACGATCCAGTCTGCTAAACTGATCCAGTCTGCTGCACTGATCCTGTCTGCTGAGCTAACCCAGTTTTCCGTGCTGACAGGGGCCCTGTGCTGCAAGGGGCCCATGTGGCCCCCTCTACATATGGCCGTGGCAGCATAGGCGGTTAGGTATGGGGCACACGGGTGGCTGGAGGTGGGGGGTGACTAGCAGAGCTCCGTGCTCGACTACCGCACTGGCTGCTCTTTAGTTGTGCATTCCCCACACAACCTGTGTCCTCTGCCGCTCCTCCGGGTTCCCCTCTCCTGCTCCATGCAGTGCTGCTCAGTCCGGTGTCTGTCCTCCCCAGCCAGAGTCCGCCCCCGAGTCCGGATCACACTGCACTGCATGCTTCTCCCGGGCAAACAAACTTTAAGCACACAGATGCAGTGCAGCCCTATGAGAGTCGGCTCCCCAAAGGACACCGCAGGCTTGTCTGCCAGCACCCCCCCTCCTCTCCGTCATACACAGATGTTGACAGAGATATTTTTCTGGGAGATATGTCCCCTAAGGACAGGGACCCCATCTCCCCTGGGGACAGGGCCCAGTTCTCCCTAAAGGAAAGGGACCCCATTTCCCTTGGGGACAAGGACCCCATCTCCTCAGAGGACAGGCACCCCATTTCCCTTAGGGACAGGGGCTCCTACTTATGTGGGGACAAGGACCCCATCTCCCCTAAGGACAAGGACCCAATCTCTCCTGGGGACAGGGCCCACTTCTCCCCAGAGGACAGGGACCCAATTTCCCTTTCCCTTCTTCATCTTTGTCTAAAAGGTGTAACATCATAGGTCTGTTTAGACCTCTGATATCTCACCAAAGTCCCCCAACGGGGCTCCTAAAAAAATTGTAAAAAATAATAAAAAAAACTGTCGTACCTGTGACCGAGCCCTGGAGTTCCACCACCGGACTCGGAGGGAAGGGCCTCGGCTGGGGTTCAGGGGGGCCCTTCATGGTTTCTTGCACCGGGGCCCTGAAGGTTCTAGTTACACCACTGCGTGCTGACCCAGTCTGTTAATCCGATCCGGTCTGTTGATCCTGGCAGGCACCCGTGCCCCTGCTTACTCCTGTGTCTTCTGTTACCTTAGCAGGGGACCAAGAGTGGGAGCCGTAAGGGAGGCCTTCCTCTGCAATTTGGGCTCAAAACCATCAGGTACGCGACAGCGGTATTAGAGCAGAAAAATGCCCAAAAACGCCTAGGAGTGAACAGAACCTTAGGGACTCTCTACAACTTTTGGTTTGGTGGATTCTTCCCTGTACATAGAGCTGATCAAAAAGTGCTCAAGTCAGAGACAGCCAGGAAGCTAGCATTTCCCGTAGAAAATCAGCAAATGCCAGCCCTCATATTCAACTCATGACAGGTTCACTTTATAAACAACAGGAGACACCTATCTATTTCCCTTCTCTCTACAGCTTGCTTAGGTTCTGCGCAACACACATACCCAATTTAGATTTTGCGTTCTTCTTTCTTTTTCTGAATTCATTCCCTTTTTTTTTTTTCTTAATTTGACACCGCAATTAAAGCTGTTTCACTGCTTATTTCTAGATTTTCTTCCATTTGGTAGACGCTATTAGTATGTGTTTAATCAACAGTTATTTGGCTTAGCAAATTATGTTTCTGTTATAATCTATTGAATGCTACAATGACATCTGGTGGCCATCAAGGAATTAATGAACAGTTCTGATAAGTCCATTTAAGCCTTGCGTTAATCAAACACACTGTATAATTGCTGCAGGCAGGCTCTGATCAGCAATCTGTAATAGAGGAGGAACAGAGATATGTACGTATCATACAGCACACACACACACACACACACACACACGATTACCCTTTAAAGCTAAATGTAACCTATCAGCCTGCAGCTCAGTAAAGGACATCAACTGTGAATTATTCATGCCAAGCACCCCATACCCTACGAGTGTCGCCTATTACACTATACTCATTCTCAATTCATCCTTGATTGTTAAAAAAGAAAAAAAAAAAATCCCTATGCCAATGTCTCAACATTCATGCAAGCATAACAAATAATTCTCATAATATTTGTAATGTGTGTAACCACTTCGATATCGGGCACTTACACCCCCTTCCTGCCCAGGCAATTTTTCAGCTTTCAGCGCCGTCGCACTTTGAATAACAATTGTGTGGTCATGCTACACTGTACCCAAACACATTTTTTATAATTTTCTTCACATAAATAGAGCTTTCTTTTGGTGGTATTTATTCACTGCTGGGTTTTTTATTTTTTAACAAAAAAAAAAGACCAAAAATTTAGAAAAAAATATGTTTTTTACTTTTTCTCTGTCAGTAAATTTTGTAACTAATTTTTCGCCTTCACTGGTGTGCGCTGATGAGGCGGCACTGATAGGCTGAACTGGTGGGCATTGATGAGGTGGCACTTATGGGCACTGATGAGGAGGCACTAATATGCCACACTTATGGGCACTGATGAGGAGGCACTAATATGCCACACTTATGGGCACTGATATGTGGTACTGATGAGATCTAATTGGCTGCACTGATGGGCACTAATAGGCAGCACTGATAGGCAGCACGGATAGGCGGTACTGACTGGCACTGATGGGCATTGATTGACAGCAGTGATGGGCATTACTGACTGGCATCGCTAATGGGCTCTGATTGGTGGCACTGGTGGGCACTGATAGCTGGCATTGGTGGGCACTGATTGGTGACACTGTATTGCACTATTGTAATCAGGGCACTGATTACATTCCTAGATGTCCCCCTGTGAGGAGATGCTGCTGTTCAGCTCTCCTCGCCTCACACTCTCAGTGTGAGGCGAGGAGAGCCGATTACCAGCACTTTCTTGTTTACATGTGACCGGCTGTGATTGGACACAGCCGATAACATGGTTAAAGAGCTGTGGACGTGGCTCTTCACAGAGATCGAGGTCGTGCCGTGTCCTAGCAACGCGGCGCGGCCACGATTGCCGCACGCCCCCCCCCCCCCCGGGCCGTTCTGGGACACCATCATATAACGTCGTCCCAGAAAAAGAGCTGCACCGCCCTGCCGTCATTTGACGGTGGGCGGGCAGCAAGCAGTTAATGACCAGGCCATTTTCTGCGATACGGCACTGCATCGTTTTAACTGACAATTGTGCGATCATGCGATGCTGTACCCAAACAAAATTGATGTCCTTTTTTTCCCCACAAGTAGAGCTTTATTTTGGTGGTATTTGATCACCTCTGCGTTTTTTATTTTTTGTGCTATAAACAAAAAGAGTGATAATTTTGAAAAAAATTATATATTTTTTACTTTTTGCTATAATAAATATCCCTCCAAAAAACACATTTCTTTAACAGTTTAGGCCAATATGTATTCTACATATTTTTGGTAAAAAAAAAAAAAAAATCGCAATAAGCGTATATTGATTGGTTTGAGCAAAAGCTATAGCGTCTACAAAATTTTACTAGTAATGGCAGCGATCTGCTATTTTTAGCGGGACTGCGCCATTGCGGCGGACAGATCAGACACTTTTTTGGGACCAGTGACATTTATACAGTGATCAGAGCTAAAAATAGCCACTGATTATTGTATAAATGTCACTGGCAGGGAAGGGTTAACACTAGGGGGCGATCAAGGGGTTAAGCATTCCCTAGAGAGTGTTTCTAACTGTGGGGAGAGTGTACTGATAGGAGGAGGAGAGAGATCGCTGTTCCTGATCACTAGGAAGAGCAGATCTCTCTCTACTCCCCTGTGAGAGTGGGGATTTGTCTGTTTACATTGACAGATCCCCGTTCTGGCTCCCTGAGGAGCGATCGCGTGTGGCCACACGCACCGGCTCCGGTGTCGCGGGTGTGCCCCTCATAACTTCTTAAAGTTGCTTCGAAAAGCGATCCATAATCAGCCACTCAGATCGCTTTTATGAGAAACAATTTCGACAATAAAAAAAATAAAAAAAGTCCCATACACACTTAGAATTAGATTTTCTGCAGATTTTTGTCTTAAGATTTACCAAAACCATGTAGTGCAAGGGCCTGCCTGATTGCATACAAATTGAAACTCTAATGCGGCGTACACACGGTCGGAATTTCCGATGGAAACAGTCCGATGGGAGCTTTTCATCTGATTTTCCGACCGTGTATATGCCCATCGGTCTTTTTCTGTCGGAATTTCCGACGGACTTTGGATTGAGAACCTGTTCTTAATTTTTCCGACGGAAAACCTTTCTATCGGATTTTCCGATCGTGTGTATGCAATTCCGAAACGCAACATTCCGACGCATGCTCGGAAACTATTTGACGCATGCTCAGAAGCATTAAACTTCCCTTTTATAGTGCAGTCGAACGTGTTGTATGCCGCGGTGTTATTGACCAGAATTTGGTGTGACCGTGTGTAGGCAAGACAGTTTGAGCGAAATTCTGTCGTAATTCCGATGGGAAAACCATCAGAGCTTTTTCCGACGAGAATTCCGACCGTGTGTACGCGGCATTAGACCCCTTTCACACTGTGCCGCCACCGGTGTCAGCGATTTTTATTTTATTTTTTTTAAACCAGGTTTTATTTTTACTTAAGTCATAGAGGTCTATTTATAAATTCCTTCACACAAGATTCACACAACTTTCACCTAAGATTTACACATTTTTCTAATTAGATTCAATTAGGAAAATGTGTAAGCCCTGGGTAAAAGTGTGATTTTTGTGTGAAAACATTTATAAATAGACCTATTGAAGCGTATCTAAATCCAAGAACAAAAATATTATATATTTTAGCTTACTGGTCCCTCCCTGGCGGTAATCCTGTCCATGTCATCACACAATCCCCTGCCAACAATCGGATCGTGTGTACCGGGCTTAAGGCAAAGCAACGCTAAACAGGAGCAGTGAGACACTCAAGTGATACTCTACAGCAGAGGTCTCCAAGCTGCGGCCCTTAGCTTGTCTTTATTTGGCCCCTGGAGCACTTTTGATCCCACTATTCTGCCCGCTGACAACAACAATGGGGCGTAATTCCTCAAGCTGACACCAACAATAGGGCAGTATTCCTCCCCCGAATACTAAAGATGGGGCACTGTTTACTCTCACTGATGCCAGAAAAAATGTCTATTCCCGTTGGCCACAGAACGCCGCCCCCCCCCCCCCCCCGCCTAAAATCTGAAGGACAGTATACTGGCCCTTTGTGTAGAGAGTTTGGAGACTCCTGCTCTACAGCATTCCCCTTCGCTTCTTCCCTGGTTATGTATGGAGGAGCTGGGCCAGCACAGACCACATTTAAACACTCCCAAAAGAAGAGAGGGCTATGAAGTATTCTGTGCTGGGGAATTGACTCTCCTGGAGCAATCAAATCTTCTAGGAAGTTCAATGGTAAATTGCAAGTCAAATAAAAATGTTTTTGGAAAGGAAAAAAAAGATGGAAGTAATCCTATAAAATACTTGATCTTTCAGTGATCTTACCAGGGTCTGTTTAAGTGAATTTTCTCTGGCAAACTACACGTCGGCTTTAAGATATGCCCATCACTGACTCTTTGGTAAAACCATTGTCTGCAGTATATAGGGATCTACTACTGTATGATCTACTACTGTATCACTGTACCAGTGAAACCTCTCTCTTTGGAGAGATGTAGAGAGTAGAGGGTAATGAATGTTCTAAACCCTCATGGAGGGGGGCGTGTCCTAAGATGGCGCTGGGGGCAGACGTCTAGTCACAGAGCTCCTGTTCCAGAATCCTATCCTGCATAGATCCTAGTGTGGAACCGACACCCACTGCTCTCATATCCCTCAGACTGCTTTTCTGTGCCCCGGGGAATGAGAAGGACCAAAAACGAGAGTTTGAAACGATGCTCTGCTGCTGCTGCAAAGACGCCGCCAAATCCCAGGCCTACTTCTTCTGTCCCGGCCTGCCACATGGTGACTCAGACAGACTCTCTGCCGGACGGCGCGATCCAAGCTGGATCTGCTGCCTTTGATGCCCTGATGTTGGCGATAACTACTTGCCAATCTACTCTTACTGTCAAAATTGACCATGTACAGACAGAGACGGCCCTCATCTGCCGGGACATGGACAAGTTCAGAGAGTGTGTGACGGAGGTGGAGAGACAGGTCTCTGGCGTTGAAGACATCCAGAGAGACCACCACTCAGACTGCTGTCCCTAAAATCCAGGGTGAAGATTTTACACACACAGGGGGACACTGGAGGGAGAGCGCACACACAGGGGGACACTGGAGGGAGAGCGCACACACAGGGGACACTGGAGGGAGACACTGGAGGGAGAGCGCACACACACAGGGAGACACTGGAGGGAGAGCGCACACACAGGGAGACACTGGAGGGAGAGCGCACACACAGGGAGACACTGGAGGGAGAGCGCACACACAGGGGGACACTGGAGGGAGAGCGCACACACAGGGGGACACTGGAGGGAGAGCGCACACACAGGGAGACACTGGAGGGAGAGCGCACACACAGGGAGACACTGGAGGGAGAGCGCACACACAGGGAGACACTGGAGGGAGAGCGCACACACAGGGAGACACTGACTGGAGGGAGAGCGCACACACAGGGAGACACTGACTGGAGGGAGAGCGCACACAGGGAGACACTGACTGGAGGGAGAGCGCACACAGGGAGACACTGACTGGAGGGAGAGCGCACACAGGGAGACACTGACTGGAGGGAGAGCGCACACAGGGAGACACTGACTGGAGGGAGAGCGCACACAGGGAGACACTGACTGGAGGGAGAGCGCACACACAGGGAGACACTGACTGGAGGGAGAGCCCACACACAGGGGGACACTGGAGGGAGAGTGCACACACCCCCCCCAATGACGGCCCTGGTGTCTCAGCTTCAATCACTGAGTCACCCGATGCCGATAATACTGCTAATGCTGCTCTCCGCCGGCCCCTCCAACTCTTCTCGCCCGTCCCAGGTGATGTCACAACGCATACAGTACAAGCAGGGCCGGACTGGGAATAGAATCCAGCCCTGGAAAAAATTTCATACCAGCCCAACAACATTATTATAGCAGCGCAACAGCATAACGTCATTATTTTCTTGTTCATGAAAGGGAAAACCATACATTTTAAAGCACATTTGAAGAGTGTATTTTATATAGATAAGACAGATATCAAATCACATAGGGAAAGAGATTATATATATATATATATCTATATAGATATATGCATGCAAATTCCAGTTAAAAGTGGTCAATCATCAAAGGGATCCCAGGAACTCAGAACGTGGGGGGGCACACTATTGCAGCCTCACTGTGCCCATAAATACAGCCTCACTGTGCCCATCAAATTCAGCTTTACTGTGCCGTGAATGCAGTCTCACTGTGCCCACCATTGCAGCCCCTCCTGTGCCCCATGTCCCAGTCTGCAGTCTCTGTCTGTGGGAAGGTGTGTTGTTGATGCTCGGTACGGTACCTTCCATGCCAGCAGGATATCCATGATGGCCAGCAGCAGGCAGGGTCTGTTCTCGTTTTGGATGGGGACAGTGCTCCTTCCAGAGGATCCGCTGTGAGATGGAGTGGTCCCTGGCCACCTGCACCTTCAGCCGTCCTCATTTTCTGGCCCCAGTCAGCCTGTCCTCTGGTCCTGAGGAAGTGGAGAGCACTGGGTGGGAGTTGAAGAGAAGGGGGAGCAGAGAGGGTTGGAGAGCACATGGGTGGGGGCAAAGAGCAGGGGGGAAGTGAAAAACCCTGGGGGGGGGGACTTGAGAGCACTGGGGGGGGGGGGAGAACAGGGTTGGGGGGCACGGGAGGCTGAGAGCACTGACAGGGCTAAGAGTGTGGGGTGGCAAAGAGCACTGGGGGGGCAGAAAGAACAGGGGTAGAGAGCACAGGGGCTGGAGAGCACTGGGGGGTACAAAGAGCAGGGGGGAGTGGAGAACAATGGGGGGAGCTTGAGAGCACCAGTGGGGGTCAGAAAGAACAGGGGTGAAAATCATGGGGGACTGGAGAGCACTATGGGGGGCAGAGAGCACATGGGTGGGGGCAAAATGCAGGGAGGAGTGGAGAGTGCTGGGGGGGAGCTTGAGAGCACTGGAGGGGGACCGGAAAAAACAGGGGTGGAGAGCACTGGGGGGGCTGGAGAGCGATAGGTGGAGCTTGAGAGCACGGGGGGGGGGCAGAAAGAACAGGGGTGGAGAGCGTGGGGGGCTGGAGAGCGATGGGTGGAGCTTGAGCGGACCAGGGAGGCCAGAAAGAACAGGGGTGGGGATCACGGAGGGGCTGGAGAGCACTGTGGGGCGGAGAGCACTGGGGTGGGGGCTGGAGAGTAAGGATGAGCTCAGGCGTGTTCGCATGGTCCACGTGCAGAGCCCGCCAGGAAGTCGGCGCAGCGATGCGCTAATCACAGGCAGTGAGACATTGCCACGATGCGCGGCTGCAGAGATCGGGCAATGTCTCACTGCCTGTGATTAGCGCAGCGCTGCGACGACTTCCTGGCGGGCTCTGCACGTGGACCATGCGAACACGCCTGAGCTCATCCTTACTGGAGAGTGATGGGGAGAGCTGGAGAGCACTGGGGGGGAGAAAGTACAGGGGTGGAGAGCACTGGGATGGTGGCTAGAGAAGGATGGGGAGAGCAAAAAAAAACAGGGGTTGAGAGAACTGTGGGAGGGGGGGGGAGAGTGTGGTGGGGGAGGAGAGAACCGGGAGGAGCTTGAGAGTACTGAGGGGGGCAGAAAGAACAGGGGTAGAGAGCACAGGGGCTGGAGAGCACTGAGGGGGGGGGTACAAAGAGCAGGGAGAAGTGGAGTGCAATGGGGGGGGGCTTGAGAGCGCTATGGGGGGCGGAGAGCACTGGCGGGGGTTGGAGAGCACATGGCTGGGGGCAAAATGCAGGGGGAGCGGAGAGTGCTGGAGGGGAGCTTGAGAGCACTGGAGGGGGACCCAAAAAAACAGGGGTGGAGAGCACGGCGGGGGGAGCATTGGGGGGCTGGAGAGCGATGGGTGGAGCTTGAGAGCACCGGGGGGCCAGAAAGAACAGGGGTGGGGAGCATGGGGGCTGGAGAGCGATGGGTGAAGCTTGAGAGCACTGGGGGCCAGAAAGTACAGGGGTGGAGAGCACGGGGGGCTGGAGAGCGATGGGTTGAGCTTGAGACCACCAGGGGGCCAGAAAGAACAGGGGTGGGGAGCACAGGGGGGCTGGAGAGTGATGGGGAGAGCTGGAGAGCACTAGGGGGGGAGAAAGAACAGGGGTGAAGAGCACTGGGATGGTGGCTAGAGAAGGAGGGGAAGAGCTGGAGAGTGGGGGGGGGCAGAAAGAACATGGGTTGAAAGAACTGTGGTGGGGGGGGGGCTGGAGAGTGTGGTGGGGAGGAGCTTGAGAGCACTGGGGGGGCAGAAAGAACAGGGGTAGAGAGCACAGGGGCCGGAGAGCACTGGGGGGGTACAAAGAGCAGGGAGAAGTGGAGTGCAATGGGGGGGGAGCTTGAGAGCACCAGTGGGGGCCAGAAAGAAAAGGGGTGGAAAGCATGGGGAACTGGAGAGCACTATAGGGGGCGGAGAGCACAGGCGGGGTTGGAGAGCACATGGGTGGGGGCAAAATGCAGGGGGAGAGCGGAGAGTGCTGGCGGGGGGGCTTGAGAGCACTGGAGGGGGACCCAAAAAAACAGTGGTGGAGAGCATGGGGGGCAGAGAGCACCTGGGAGGGCTGGAGAGCGATGGGTGGAGCTTGAGAGCACCGGGGCCAGAAAGAACGGGTGGAGAGCACAGGGGGCTGGAGAGCGATAGGTGGAGCTTGAAAGCACCGGGGGGCCAGAAAGAACAGGGGTAGGGAGCACGGGGGGCTGGAGAGCACTGTGGGGGGCGGAGAGCACTTTGGTGGGGGCTGGAGAGTGATGGGGAGAGCTGGAGAGCACTGGGGGGGGGGAGAAAGAACAGGGGTAGAGAGCACTGGGATGGTGGCTAGAGAAGGATGGGGAGAGCTGGAGAGTGGGGGGGGGGGCAAAAAGAACAGTGGTTGAGAGAACTGTGGTGGGGGAGGAGAGCACTGGAGGGGGGAGCTTGAGAGCACTGGGGGGGGCAGAAAGAACAGGGGTAGAGAGCACAGGGGCTGGAGAGCACTGGGGGGGGTACAAAGAGCAGGGAGAATTGGAGTGCAATGGGGGGGGGAGCTTGAGAGCACCAGTGGGGGCCAGAAAGAAATGGGGTGGAAAGCATGGGGGACTGGAGAGCACTATGAGGGGCAGAGAGCACTGGCAGGGCTGGAGAGCACATGGGTGGGGGCAAAATGCAGGGGGGGAGCTTGAGAGCACTGGAGGGGGACCCAAAAAAAACAGGGTGGAGAGCATGGGGGGGAGCTGGAGAGCGATGGGTGGAGCTTGAGAGCACCGGGGGGCCAGAAAGAACAGGGGTGGGGAGAACTGTGGGGGGGGGGGGGAGAGAGTGTGGTGGGGGAGGAGAGCACTGGGGGGGGGCAGAAAGAACAGGGGTAGAGAGCACAGGGGCTAAAGAGCACTGGGGGGTACAAAGAAAAGGGAGAAGTGGAGTACAATGGGGGGGGGGAGCTTGAGAGCACCAGTGGAGGCTAGAAAGAATGGTTGGTGTGATGGTGACTAGAGAAGGATGGGGAGAGCTGGAAAGGGGGGGGGGTTTGGTTGAGAAAAATGTCAGGGGGGGAGCTGGAGAGTGTGGTGGGGTAGGAGAGCACTGGGGGAGGAGCCAGGGAGCACAAGGAGAACTGGGAGGGGCCAGTAAAAGAAGTTGGATAGGAGGATCGGCAGGGGGAAATAATCTTTCTAGATTCCTCCTGCAGCCGCTGAATCCTTGATTCTCCTCCTCTCCCTCCTGCATTCAGCGGCTGCATGGAGGAATGTAGAAAGGTAATTTCCTCTATAGGCCGCCCCCCTGCCAATCCTCCTATCCGGGCACACAGGGTGGCGCTGCTGTAACACGGTCCCGCCCCCCTAGACCGGCTCCTGTGATAGGCTGAACACAGATTCTATCTACTATCACACGAGCCGGTCTAGGGGGGCGGGGCCATGTTACAGAAGCGCTGCTGCCGAACACATACCCAGTCAGCTCCGTGACACACAGGAGAGAGGGGAGCACTGCAGACGGCCTACCAGGAAATCTCCCGGTATCCCAGTAGGCCAGTCCGACCAGGGCTGGTGCAAGGATTTTTGACACCCTAGGCAAAACCTCATTTTGCAGCCCCCCCTTCCCCCTTGGCTCTGCCCCTGCCATGTCCATGTATACGGTGAAGGTGGCAAAGAGATGTAAGCGAGGCTTTTTCCACTATTTCTTCAGGTGTGGTCCACAGGCCCGCACCTGCACCTCTGTACCCGGCCTGAAGACAAAGAGTGGTGGCACTGGCTCGCTTCCTCGCGCCAGCCGTGGTGCAGGTATATGGACACGCTAGGCAGGTATACTGACAGGCTAAGACAGTATACAGACAGGCTAGGACAGTATACAGACAGGCTAGGACAGTATACAGACAGGCTAGGACATTATACAGAAAGACTAGGACAGTATACAGACAGGCTAGGACAGTATACAGACAGGCTAGGACAGTATACAGACAGGCTAGGACAGTATACAGACAGGATAGGACAGTATATAGACAGGCTAGGACAGTATACAGACAGGCTAGGACAGTTACAGACAGGCTAGGACAGTATACAGACAGGATAGGACAGTATACAGACAGGCTAGGACAGTATACAGACAGGCTAGGACAGTATACAGACAGGCTAGGACAGTATACAGACAGGCTAGGACAATTACAGACAGGCTAGGACAGTATACAGACAGGATAGGACAGTATACAGACAGGTTAAGACAGTATACAGACAGGCTAGGACAGTATACAGACAGCCTCGGACAGTATACAGACAGGCTAGGACATTATATAGACAGGTTAGGACAGTATACAGACAGGTTAGGACAGTATACAGACAGACTAGGCCCTAGCCTAGGGAAGAGAGAGGGGAAGGTGAGAAGGAGGGAGAAAGAGGGGAAGAAGGTGCAGAGCACAAGGGGGTGAGAACAGAGAGGGGGGTTATTCTGGGGGTCTCACTCACCAATCAGGCTCTCCCATTCAGGCTGGTCTCCCCCAGGACTTTGTTATTGTTTGAAAAGTGCCGCCCAGCTGCCCACAGAACTCCCCTCACAGCACAGTACAGCGCATTGCATGCAGGTGGCTGGACTGTGGGCGGGCACAAATGGTAGGCGGAGTATCGGATTGGACAAGCAGTGAGGGCAGGGTAGTTGGAGGGACACAATGGGGGACACTGGGGAGGGAGAACACACACAGGGGGACACCACTGGAAGGAGAGCGCACCCACACAGGGGGACACTGGAGGACAGTGGAGGGAGAGCACACACACACAGGGGGGGGCACTGGAAGGAGAGCACACACACACAGGGGGACACTGACTGGAAGGAGAGCACACACAGGGGGACACTGTGGGGGTGGGGGGACCAGGCGGTCATGTTGGGGCCTGGGCCCCATAGATCTGTATGCCCCCCCCCCCCCATGAAGGCCCTGGTGTCCCAGCTTCACTCACGAGTCACCCGATGTGGATAATAATACTGCTAACGGCACACTGCTCCCCGCCGGCCCCTCCACTCTTCTCGTCCGTCCCAGGTGATGTCAAAACGCATACAGTACAAGCACCTGGGGCGGACGGGAGGGAAGGAGGGCCGGGGCTGTGTTTCTATTGATGCACACAGTATAGGGAGACACTAGTCCCTGCATGCAAGGGTGGCTCCATACGACACTGCAAAAGAAAGGAGCCACCCTGACACAGGAAACCTAGGACAGCGGTCATGGCCCCAGTCTAAACTGGAACATAGGGAAGGATTAAAAAAATAAAGAAATTGCATACTGAGTAAGTGATTAAAGTGGATGTAAACCCTCACATTCACAGAGATGAAACAAATCTCCCTACATAAGTTTTACTAGTATAGTGGAGTAGGAGTGGAGTCTTACCATACACTGTGAGAGAGCTGATTGGAGGAAAGGCACCCTCACCCCCTCCACATAGGCAGATACTTGCAGAGCTGTGCTCTGAATAGACCAGCTCTCTGCTAATCTATTTATAGCACCCGCCCTGACACAAATTTTAAGCTGCTTTTATGTCCTGTGTCAGAGAACTTGTCAGAAGTTATCATGCTGATAACAGAAGAACAGAGCAGCAGAAAATCATGGAACTTTGGAGCGAGATAAGAAAACACTGCAGATATATGTGCCCAGCTTTACATCCAACTCAAATCAGCTTCTGGAATGCTTAAAAAATGGGGGTTTATTATCAGTTTAAATAAACCACTGAAAGTTTTCTGTTATGTCTGAGTGCTAAAAATACCTGTTGATCCTGCCAGTAATCTACTGTGCTTGTACCTTCTTGGTTTCCCAGATACAAATAAAAGGCAATAAACCTGAAAAAAGAAATTATGTAGTTCCCACAGTTAACCACTTAACCACATGCCGACCGGGCCATAGCCGAAAGATGGCTACAGCGCGGTCGGCTTGGAACATCACCGATTGCGGTAAAACAGACGCTGATAGCGGCCGTTTACTACGTGATCATTCCGTCAAATGACGGAGCGAACATATGTAAACAAACCGGCGTCACGTCATGACGCCGGTTCCTCCCTCCCCTTTCTGTACCGATCGGTACAGTGAGAGGGGAGAAGCGGAGAGGGGGAGAGATGGCAGCAGTGCTGTGGGCTGGATGTGTAGTGCCCACAGCGCTGCTCAATGACAGTAATCTGCCAGCACTGTGCAATACTCTGCCAGCACTGTGCAATACTCTGCCAATACTGTGAAATACTCTGCCAATACTGTGAAATACTCTGCCAATACTGTGAAATACTCTGCCAATACTCTGCAATAAATTTTAATAGAAACAAAGAATTTATTTTTATTTATTTTTTACCGAATTTTCAGTCTTTTTTGAGTGCAAAAAATAAAAAACCCAGCGGTGATTAAATACCACCAAAAGAAAGCTCTATTTGTGTGAAAAAACGGTCAAAAAAATAATTTGGGTACAGTGTTGTATGACTGAGTAATTGTCATTCAAAGTGTGAGAGCACCGAAAGCTGAAAATTGATCTGGTTAGGAAGGGGGTTTAAGTGCCCAGTGGGTAAGTGGTTAAAGTGTTTTTTCCAGGGAAAAAAAATAATTAAAAGCCAGCAGCTACACATACTGCAACTGCTGGCTTTTAATAAATGGACACTTACCTGTCCTGAAGTCCCTCGATGTTGGCACTGCAGCTGATGTTTCCATCAACTGTCGGGTGCTGCCGCCACCATTGCGGGTAAGGGAACCCGGCAGTGTAGCCTTGTATGGCCACATCACGGCCGCACTCCTGGAAGTGGGAAAGGATACCTGTCAAAAACAGGTATCCTGTCCCCCCCCCCCCCCCCCCCCTCCCGAAAGGTGCCAATTGTGACAACGGAGGGGGGAGGAATCCGATGAGCGGAAGTTCCACTTTAGGGTGGAGCTCCGCTTTAAGCCCCGGACCATTTGGCTGGCCTAAGACCAGAGCACTTTTTTGCGATTCGGCACTGCGTCGCTTTACCTGACAATTGCGCGGTCGTGCTGCGTGGCTCCCAAACAAAATTGACGTCGTTTTGAAGTATTTGATCACCTCTGCGGTTTTTATTTTTTGCGCTGTAAACGAAAAAATAGCGACAATTTTGAAAAAAAATCATTATTTTTTACTTTTTTCTATAATAAATATCCCCAAAAAATATATATATATAAAAAATATATTTTTCCTTAGTTTAGGCCGTACGTATTCAAAATATTTTTGGTAAAAAAATAAAAATAAAATAAATCGCAATAAGCGTATATTGATTGGTTTGCACAAAAGTTAGAACGTTTACAAAATAGGGATAGTTTTATGGCATTTTTATTAATAATTTTTTTTTATTAGTAATGGCGGCGATCTGCGATTTTTTTTCGTGACTGCGACACTATGGCGGACACATCGGACACTTTTGGCGTGATTTTGGGACTATTCACATTATACAGCGATCAGTTATCAGTTAAAAATGCATTGATTACTGTGTAAATGTGACTGCCAGTGAAGGGGTTAACCCCTAGGTGGCGCTGTAGGGGTTAAGCGTGTCCTATGGAGTGATTCTAACTGTGGGGGGAGGGGCTGTGTGTGACACGACACTGATCCCGATTACAGGGAGCTGTGATCACTGACAGTGTCACTTGGCAGAACAGGGAAATGCATGTTTACATTAGCATTTCCCTGTTCTTCCTCTCCGTGAGACGATCGCGGGTATCCCCACCAATGAGTCCGCGGGACCTGCGATCATGCTCACGGAGCTCCCGGCAGGCGCGCGCACCCGCAAGCCGCCTCTTAAATCAGGTAATTCAATTGGTTTCTCCTCCTCCCTAAACAAAATAAGCAATTAACCCTTGCAGGGCGGGCACAGCAGCAGCAAAAGCTTTTTCTCCCTATAACCAGTGATGAGACAATTAACAAATCATTTTGGACTTGGGATTTAAAATGTAAGGCGTACCCTTAAAAAGAGGCAAGTGAGAATCTTCCTTCCAGTGGCATCCCCCAGGGGGCAGCAGACTAAACCTTCATATCCTACATCATGTACCCTTTAGAACAGGGATATGCAATTAGCGGACCTCCAGCTGCAGAACTACAAGTCCCATGAGGCATAGCAAGACTCTGACAGCCACAAACATGACACCCAGAGACAGAGGCATGATGGGACTTGTAGTTTTTTCAACAACAAGGAAAAGGAGAGTAAAAAAACACATGTTCACTATATTACCAAAAGTATTGGGACGCCTGCCTTTACACTCACATGGACTTTAATGGCATCCCAGTCTTGTGCTGGCCATACACTATACAAAAAATTGTCCGAAATTCGGTCATTAGACCATTCGTTCGTTTTTCCGGCCAGTTAATGGGCACAAAATCGATAATCGTTTGGACGTTTTTGAGCCGAAAAAACGAAGGACAAGTTTGGAAATTTTCTGCCGAATGAACGATAAATTGAAAGGTTAATGTGTTTCCCGTCCGACCTGTCTGCACTAGGAATATGTAAAAAAACGAACATTAAATGTATTTATGTCCACTGAACAATTTATCAGTCATTACATGATGGCACTATCGTTTGCACTCTTGGCCGAACGTTCGTCTTTCGAAAATGGGTTTGGCCGATTTTTTGTATAGTGTATGGCCAGCATTAGTCCGTAGGGTTCAATATAGAGTCCCCTTCAGTCCCCCCGCCCTCATCTATCAATCAGAATGCATGTGCCTCCACTGTGGGGACACTCACATTTTAGGCTGCATTCACACCTGAGCGTAGTGGAACGAGCGTTTTTACCAGCGGTTTTACCGACGTTTTGTCGCGCGAATACCGTCGTTTTTTGCACATTTGCATACGGCGTAACAGGCGTTTTTCAACTTCGGCGTTTTTCTTGATAGCCAATAGGAAAAATGATCATCACTGTCATCATTTGTTGCTATGTTCTATGGGGATACAAACGCCCAAATCTGCCCGATTCGCGCGACAAAAAAGGGTCCGGAACTTGTTTGAGCTTCAGGCGTTCGGCTTCAGGCGACATGGAGTGGAGATGTGAACCATCTCCATAGAGAATAATGTATTTTATCCCCTCGAACGTTTTGTAGCTTCAGGCGTAGGGCGACAAAACGCTCAGGTGTGAATGCAGCCTTAGTGTTAGGACCACAGATATCAGGGTGCCGTGACGCGGCTCTGTGGCTTACGCATGCGTTTGCAAATGCATGCGGACTAAACCCCTGTTTTAACGCACTGTTAGGCCCCTTACACACTGAGGCGCTGTGCAGGCGCTAAAGTTCTAAAAATAGCGACTGCAAAGTGCCCTAAAAGAGCCGCTCAGTGCCTGAGGGCCTTCATACTGGAGCGGTGCGCTTGCAGGACGCTAAAAAAAGTCCTGCAAGCCGCATCTTTGGAGCGCTGTAGGAGCCGTGTATTTACCGCTCCTAAAGCGTCCCTTCCCATTGAAAACAATGGGGCAGCGCTCCAAACCCGCCTGCGGTTTTAACCCTTTTTCGGCCGCTAGCGGGGGTTAAAACTGCCCCGCTAGCGGCCGAAAAGCACTGCTAAAACGATGGTAAAGCGCCTCTAAATATAGCACCGCTTTACCGCCAGCCCCTCAGTGTGAAAGTAGCCTTAGGTTGATTCGGTTGTCTGGGAGCTGGTGGTAAGTAGGCTTGTTTTTTTCCTGGGCATTCCCCGGGCTTTGTTGTTCAATATTGAGTTGGCCCCCCCTTTGCAGCTATATCAGCTTCATCTCTTCTGGGAAGGCCGTCCACAAGGTTTAGGAGTGTGTCTATGGGAATGTTTGATCGTTCTTCCAGAAGAGCATTTGTGAAGTCAGGCGCTGATGTTGGATGAGAAGGCCTGGCTAGCAGTCTCCACTCTAAATCATCCCAAAGGTGTTTTATCAGATTGAGATCAGGACAGGTCCATAAAGACATGGATGAGGGGGTTTGGGGTGGAGGGACTTGACTGGCCTGCACAGAGTCCTGCCCTCAACCCAACGGCTAAGGCTAGAGATAGATTTTCAGAGGTGCTTTAGGACCTACTCTTTCACTCTTTTTGACATAACTATTGCTTCTTTGGCGGCAATGACATGTAAACAGAGTTTCTGCTGCTAAAGCAGCTGGGAGTTTGGTTAGATTTTTTCTTACGACTGATGGCTTTCTTGTAGAAGTGATTCAAACGGCTGCGAGAGAAAAACGTCTAGAGATATCATCCAATAATCATCAGTTATCATTCAATTATCATCAGTTATCATTCAATGGATGAGCTATAAAGGCTTGCAAAGTGTCCCTTAGGCCCCTTTCACACTGGGGCGGGAGCCGCTGTGACGGTAAAGCAGCGCTATAATTAGCGCTGCTTTACCGTCATTTTGCCCGCGGGATTTGGCCGCTCGCAGTGCGGTTTTACCCCCCGCGAGCGGATGAAAAAGGGTTAAAATCCCCTACAGAGCGCCGCCGTAGTGGCGCTTTGCGGCGGTATTACCGCGGTGTCCCATTCAAATCAATGGGTAGGAGCCGGACTTTTTTTGCCGTCCTGCTAGCGCACCGCTCCAGTGTGAAAGCCCGCCGGCTTTCACACTGGAGTGAATGGGGCCGGTTTGTTCAGGCGGTGTACATGCGCTATTTTTAGCGCTGTACCGCCTGAAAACCGCCCCAGTGTGAAAGGGGCCTTATAGATGGGCTCATGCAATGTTGAGGGGTGACTTATTTGATATTTATTTACTTAAAGTAGAGAGTTTTTTACTAGAAAAAAAATGGGTGCTATATTTTGTTTGTGTACACTTAAATTAAGTTGAGTGTATTTATCACTGAAAAAAAAAAATTGATTTGAAAAACAGAAGTACAACCATCTTGTGACATAAAAAAAATATAAATGCCACCATTTTATTCTTCAGTAGAGATGAGCCGAACACCCCGGGTTCGGTTCGCACCAGAACCTGCGAACGGACCAAAAGTTTGCACGAACGTTCGAACCCTATTAGTTACAATGGACGCGAACGTTCGCAATCTAAAGTGCTATTTATAACAGCCAATATGCATGTTATTGTCCTAAAAAGTGTTTTGGGACCCGGGTCCTGCCCCAGGGGACATATATCAATGCAAAAAGAAGTTTTAAAAACAGAAGTTTTTTTTTCGGGAGCAGTCATTTTAATGATGCATAAAGTGAAAAAAAAAAAAAGTGAAATTTTCCTTTAAATATGGTACCTGGGGGGTGTCTAAAGTATGCCTGTGAAGTGGCATGTGTTTCCCGTGTTTAGAACTGTCCCTGCACAAAATGACATTTGTAAAGGAAAAAAAGCCATTTAACCACTTAAGCCCCGGACCAATTTGCAGCCAAAGGACCGGGCCCCTTTTTGCGATTCGGCACTGCGTCGCTTTATTTGACAATTGCGCGGTTGTGCGACGTGGCTCCCAAACAAAATTGACGTCCTTTTTTCCCACAAATAGAGCTTTCTTTTGGTGTATTTGATCACCTCTGTGGTTTTTATTTTTTGTGCTATAAACAAAAATAGAGCTATAATAAATATCCCCCAGAAATATATAAAAAAACTATTTTTTTCCTCAGTTTAGGCCGATACGTATTCTTCTATGTATTTTTGGTAAAAAAAAAAAATCGCAATTAGCGATTATTGATTGCGTTGCGCAAAATTTATAGCGTTTACAAAATAGGGGGATAGTTTTATAGCATTTTTATTAATATTTTTTTTTTTTTTTTACTAGTAATGGCAGCGATCAACGATTTTTATTGTGACTGCAACATTATGGCGGACACATCGGACATTTTTGACACATTTTTGGGACCATTGTCATTTATACAGAAATCAGTGCTATTTAAATGCAGTGATTCCTGTGTAAATGACATGACTGAATATTAGGCAGATGCCTGTGTTGCACAAATCAACTACACAACACCAGCAATGAGGGGGTAGATTCTGGTGTATGCTGTGCAGGAGGCACACTACACCCACTGTAACAGCGCTAGGTTAGGAAGCAAAGCAAAGCTGACACTGTCCCTGCCTATCCTGCTCTCTATGAACGCCACCGCACTGCCGCGGCCTTATATAGTGTGGGGCGTGTACTAAACCCCCCTGAGCTACAATTGGCCACAGGCATCTTGCCTTTATTTTAACTGATAGAGGAAGCAAAAGGTTTAAGCCTTGCCTAAAGGCATGGACGACCGTAAACATATTTCCATATCATATATATATAAAACCCTTCTCTTCTGTACTAAAATTTATTTTTTTCTGTTGTTCCCTTTAAGAAGATTTCCAATCACTTACAGAATTTCTTGACTGGAAGTACCGAGAATCTCCCCAATAGCAACAAAGACAGCAATAAAAACCCAACAGAGGTTCTATTTATTCTCTGCTCTATTTTAGCTGAAGTTGGGCTTTAAGAACTTACATTAGGACTTGCAGAACTGGAGTCATAGGTCCAAATGGCAACCAAGACTTTACCTGCATATAGTTTGCATGTTTTCCCTGTGCTTGCATGGGTTTCCTCCGGGTACTCCGGTTTCCTCCCACATTCCAAAGACATGCTGGTAGGATAATTGGAAAGGCTAGGACAGTATACAGACAGGCTAGGACAGTATACACACAGGCTAGGACAGTATACAGACAGGCTAGGACAGTATACACACAGGCTAGGACAGTATACAGACAGGCTAGGACAGTATACAGACAGGCTAGGACAGTATACAGAAAGTCTAGGACAGTATACAGACAGGCTAGGACAGTATACAGACAGGCTAGGACAGTATACAGACAGGCTAGGACAGTATACAGAAAGGCTAGGACAGTATACAGACAGGCTAGGACAGTATACAGACAGGCTAGGACAGTATACAGACAGGCTAGGAGAGTATACAGAAAGGCTAGGACAGTATACAGAAAGGCTAGGACAGTATACAGACAGGCTAGGACAGTATACAGACAGGCTAGGACAGTATACAGACAGGCTAGGCCCTAGCCTAGGGAAGAGAGAGAGGAAAGTGAGGAGGGAGAAAGAGGGGAAGAAGGTGCAGAGCACAAGGGGGTGAGAACAGAGAGGGGGGTTATTCTGGGGGTCTCACTCACCAATCAGGCTCTCCCATTCAGGCTGGTCTCCCCCAGGACTGTGTTATTGTTTGAAAAGTGCCGCCCAGCTGCCCACAGAACTCTCCTCACAGCACAGTACAGTGCATTGCATGCAGGTGGCTGGACTGTGGGCGGGCACAAATGGTAGGCGGAGTATCGGATTGGAGAAGCAGCTGAGTGAGGGAGGGGTTAGGAGGGCAGTGGAGACAGAACACAGCCCGACTCCTGCACAAGCTGCCTTTGGCCGCTCTCACTGTGTCACTGTGACCGGCTGCTGGAGGCTGTGGAGCCTCTCCAGATCTTCTCCTAGAGCTGCTCTCCATCTCCACACTAACGGGGCAGAAGACGCTCCTCCTACAGCTGCCCACACAGACTCCACCCCCTGCTCCGCCGGCTCTTGTTTATCTTCATCCCTGGTCGGCTCTGAGTCCGACAAGCACCGGGAACGGACGGGAGGGAAGAAGGGGCCGGCCGGCCGTTATCAGTATTATTACAGCCGAGTCCGGCCTCTAATGGCCCTGGAAGCCGCATCAGTGAGGAGAGGAGAGCGGCTCCCCTTCTGCTAAAGAAAATCTTATTGGCCACTTTTATTTTCCCCCCACAAAGCTTACATTGCCTTATATGGTAAACACTGCCTTATATGGTTTGTTGGTAAACACAGCCGTCACGTGATTGGTTGAGGGGCGTGCTCTGTGACATCACAGTAGGAAGTAGCAGTCATAAGGGAGCTGCCTTATATGGTGTGTTGATAAACACTGCCGTCACGTGATTGGTTTAGGGGCGTGCTTTGTGACATCACAGTAGGAAGTAGCAGTCATAAGGGAGCTGCCCTATATGGTGTGTTGGTAAACACTGCCGTCACGTGATTGATTGAGGGGCGTGATATGTGACATCACAGTAGGAAGTAGCAGTCATAAGGGAGTTCCTGATTGGTTGAGGGACGTGCTCTGCGACATCACAGTAGCAGTCATAAGGGAGCTCCTGATTGGTTGAGGGGCGTGCTCTGTGACATCACAGTAGGAAGTAGCAGTCATAAGGGAGCTCCAGCCGTTGGAAGCCTCATTAGTCACAGGACTTTGCAGAGAGCAGGTGATATTTTTCTTTGGCTGTTCATAATATTGCTTATAGCATTATATTAATCTAATCTGAGGAGGAAAAACTCAACCTAAGACTAAAAGAGGAGATTCTAAGTGAAGTTTTATTTTTAAATACGTTTTACTTACAATTACAAAAATTGAATTTATAAGAATGGAAAACATTGAATGCATGGGGTATGTGGGGGGGGAGTTAGTCAAGCTAATCAGAGAGCAGCAATATAGGAGAGAGGAGAATGTTGTCCTCATCATTTTTGTGAGGGTCCTGGAAGCAGAGGAGGAGAGAGACATGCAGAGGGAGGAGCAATATAGGAGAGAGGAGAATGCTGCCCACCTCATTTATTTGAGGGGCCTGGCAGCAGAGGAGGAGAGGGACGGGCAGAAGAAGGGGCAATATAGGAGAGAGGAGAATGTTGCCCTCATTATTTTTGTTAGGGTCCTGGAAGCAGTGAAGGAGAGAGACATGCAGAGGGAGGAGCAATATAGGAGAGAGGAGAATGTTGCCCTCATCATTTTTGTGAGGGTCCTGGAAGCAGAGGAGGAGAGAGACATGCAGAGGGAGGAGCAATATAGGAGAGAGGAGAATGCTGCCCACCTCATTTATTTGAGGGGCCTGGCAGCAGAGGAGGAGAGGGACGGGCAGAGGAGGGAGCAATGTAGCAGAGAGAAGAATGCTGCCCTCATGAATTGTCTGAGGATCCTGGCAGTAAAGGTGGAAAAAGGCAGGCAGAAGAAGGGGCAATGTAGGAGAGAGGCGAGTGCTGCCTACCTCATACATTTAAAGGAGATGGCAGCAGAGGAGGAGAGGAAAAGAGAAAAGGACAGGCAAAGGAAGGAGCAATGTAGGAGAGAGGAGAATGCTGCCCACCTCAGTTATCTGAGGGGCCTGGCAGCAGAGGAGGAGAGGGACGGGCAGAAGAAGGGGCAATATAGGAGAGAGGAGAATGTTGCCCTCCTCATTTTTGTTAGGGTCCTGAGAGAGAGACAGGCAGAGGGAGGGCAGAGAGAGAGAGGAGAGGGACGGGCAGAAGAAGGGGCAATATAGGAGAGAGGAGAATGTTGCCCTCATCATTTTTGTGAGGGTCCTGGAAGCAGAGGAGGAGAGAGACATGCAGAGGGAGGAGCAATATAGGAGAGAGGAGAATGCTGCCCACCTCATTTATTTGAGGGGCCTGGCAGCAGAGGGGGAGAGGGACGGGCAGAGGAGGGAGCAATGTAGCAGAGAGAAGAATGCTGCCCTCATGAATTGTCTGAGGATCCTGGCAGTAAAGGTGGAAAAAGGCAGGCAGAAGAAGGGGCAATGTAGGAGAGAGGCGAGTGCTGCCTACCTCATACATTTAAAGGAGATGGCAGCAGAGGAGGAGAGGAAAAGAGAAAAGGACAGGCAAAGGAAGGAGCCATGTAGGAGAGAGGAGAATGCTGCCCACCTCAGTTATCTGAGGGGCCTGGCAGCAGAGGAGGAGAGGTACGGGCAGAAGAAGGGGCAATGTAGGAGAGAGGAGAATGCTGCCAACCTCAATTATTTGAGGGGCCTGGCAGCAGAGGAGGAGAGGGACAGGCAGAGGAAGGAGCAATGTAGGAGAGAGGAGAGGGCTGCCCACCTCAATTATCTGAGGGGCCTGGCAGCAGAAGAGGAGAGGGACAGGCAGAGGAGGGAGCAATGTAGGAGAGAGGAGAATGCTGCCCACCTCATACGTTTAAAGGGGATGATAGCGGAGCAAGATAGGGAAAGAGAAAAGAACAGAAAGAGGAAGGAGCAGAGGAGGAAAGAAGATTATGCTGCCTACATAAATTATCTAGGAGAGCAGACAGCAGAGCAGGAGAGGGACAGACAGATTCAGGAGCAAACGAGAAGAGAGGAGAACGCAGCATACATCAGACATGTGAAGGATATGGCTGCGAAGGAGGAGAGGAGAAGAGATGAGGAGACACAGAGAAGGGAGCAAAGGAAGAAAAAAGCGATTGGGAAGGAAGAGGAGAGAGGAGAGATGACAACAAAATTAAACACAAGGGAAGTAGATTGGGAGAGAAGTGTGGAGAAGGGTAACGAAAGAGAGGAGCAGAGGGAAGGAAAGAGGAAGAAAGGATTTCTGGACAAATTACGGGCAATAAGAGCAGATTGGAAGAGGAGAAGAGAGGAGAAAAGGACTGAGAAGGATTAGCGGAAGGAGAGGGCAGGGTAAGGGGGTAAGGGGGTAAGTGAGGGCGGGTGGGGATAGGGGGGAAGTGAGGGCGGGTGGGGATAGGGGGGAAGTGAGGGCGGGTGGGGATAGGGGGTAAGTGAGGGCGGGTGGGGATAGGGGGTAAGTGAGGGCGGGTGGGGATAGGGGGAAGTAAGGGCGGGTGGGGATAGGGGGTAAGTGAGGGCAGGGTAGTTGGAGGGACACAATGGGGGACACTGGGGAGGGAGAGCACACACACACAGGGGGACACTGGAGGACAGTGGAGGGAGAGCACACACACACACAGGGGGGCACTGGAAGGAGAGCACACACACACAGGGGGACACTGTGGGGGAGAGCACACACAGGGGGGCACTGTGGGGGTGGGGGGACCAGGCTGTCATGTTTGGGCCTGGGCCCCATACATCTGTACGCGCCCCCCCCCCCATGAAGGCCCTGGTGTCTTAGCTTCACTCACGAGTCACCCGATGCGGATAATAATACTGCTAACGGCACACTGCTCCCTGCCGGCCCCTCCACTCTTCTCGTCCGTCCCAGGTGATGTCAAAACGCATACAGTACAAGCACCTGGGGCGGACGGGAGGGAAGGAGGGGCCGGGGCTGTGTGTTTCTATTGATGCACACAGTATAGGGAGACACTAGTCCCTGCATGCAAGGGTGGCTCCATATGACACTGCAAAAGAAAGAAGCCACCCTGACACAGGAAACCTAGGACAGCGGTCATGGCCCCAACCTAAACTGGAACATAGGGAAGGATTAAAAAAAATAAAGAAATTGCATACTGAGTAAGTGATTAAAGTGGATGTAAACCCTCACATGTATCCAGTGAAGTGAACAGCCTCAGATGATACACAGAGATGAAACAAATCTCCCTACATAAGTTTTACTAGTATATCTGCTGTCTTCAGCTTGCTATATTCTTTAGAAAGTGCACAGTGTTAGAATTTTCAGCAGTAGGAGTGGAGTCTTACCATACACTGTGAGAGAGTTGATTGGAGGAAAGGCACCCACACCCCCTCCACATAGGCAGATACTTGCAGAGCTGTGCTCTGAATAGACCAGCTCTCTGCTAATCTATTTATAGCACCCGCCCTGACACAAATTTTAAGCTGCTTTTATGTCCTGTGTCAGAGAACTTGTCAGAAGATATATGTGCCCAGCTTTACATCCAACTTAAATCAGCTGCTGGAATGCTTAACCACTTCACGACCGCTCACTGTATATATACGTCATTTTTTTGAAGAGGGATATCTCGGTAACGGCAGCAGCTGCTGCCACAACCGAGGTATCCCTCTTCACAGTGAGCTGTCCCCTTTCCGATAATGGTGGTCATCGCGGCGGATTCGCCGCGAGATCACCGTTATCGGCGGCGGGAGAGGTGCCCCCTCTCCCGCCGCTCTCCCGCGCCTTCCGCCGCTTACGGAACCGTCGGCAGCGGCGGAGGCGATCGGGTCTGTTCCCTGCCTGTGTATAGAGATGAGGGACGCTACGATGGCCGCCACTCATCTCTATACCATAGGAGGGCGGAAGCGACGTCAAAAACGTCACTTCCGCCCATACGTCTTAAAGGAGAATTTACAAATGTCATTTTTTTAAATGACATTTTTTTTTTTCTTATCTTTGAAGTCCAAATATGAGATCTGAGGACTTTTTGACCCCAGATCTCATATTTAAGAGGACCTGTCATGCTTTTTTCTATTACAAGGGATGTTTACATTCCTTGTAATAGGAATAAAAGTGATCAATTTTTTTTTTTTTTTAAAACAGTGTAAAAAATAATACAATTAAGTAAAATAAATAAGAAAAAACAAAATATTTTTTTTTAAAACACCCCGTCCCGACGAGCTCGCCCGCAGAAGCGAACGCATACGTGAGCAGCGCCCGCATATGAAAACGGTAGTCAAACACGGGTAGCTCTCCGGGTGCGACCGCTCAGCAAAAGAGAGATTGCGGAAGGAACAAGAATCGTACTGAATGTCGATGACAAAATAGCAAGGATTAGAAATATAAAGTTTTACACTATGGGAGCATCCCTTCTTCTTTTATGATTCCATGCCGATGCTGTTGGGTTTTGGGTCTGCATTCCTGGAGGAGTCCCATATACAGATCTGGTCCGATAGGAAATTTTGTCCCCAGTTTCATCTCGAGGCCATCCATACCTGGTGAAGTCCGGATCATGTGGTGAGGTCCTGCGGTCCAGGGTACATCCAGTACCATCTTCATACAGGCTTGGTTTAAGCTTGCCTCCGGTAAGCTTAATGGTAGAGCGGTGGTGGATCACACGTATTGGTGGAATCTATTTCTAGTTTGGTGGCACTAGCTGGACATCACACCGATATATCATTTTTATCTCTTTGGACACTCACTGTGGTTACAAATTTTGGACTTTTATTGCACAAGGATTTTATGATTTATTGTATCAATATGGTTCAACACTTTATGTGTCACGCATAGTTATACACATAGGTTATTTTGTCATTTATGGTATTTTGTCATGGCCATTTGGTATTTTTTGTGATTTTTCAGTCACTTATGTTCACTTAAGTCACATCAATTCATATAGCGCGGCTTTTTGTCTATTATTGGTAGTCAAACCACACATGTGATGTATCGCCGCGATCGGTAGAGCGAGTGCAATAATTCTAGCCATAGACCTCCTCTGTAACTCAAAAAATGCAACCTGTAGAATTTTTTAAATGTCGCTTATGGAGATTTTTGAGGGTAAAAGTTTGACGCCATTCCACGAGCGGCCGCAATTTTGAAGCGTGACATGTTGGGTATCAATTTACTCGGTGTAACATTATATTTCACAATCCAAAAAAAAATTGGGCTAATTTTACTGTTGTCTTATTTTTTTATTCAAAAAAGTGACTTTTTTCCAAAAAAAGTGCGCTTGTAAGACTGCTGCGCAAATACGGTGTGAAAAAAAGTATTGCAACGACTGACATTTTATTCTCTAGGGTGTTAGAAAAAAAAAAACAATATATAATGTTTGGGGGTTCTAAGTTTTCTTCTAGCAAAAAAAACTGTTTTAAACATGTAAACACCTAAAATCCAAAACGAGGCTGGTCTGGAAGTGGTTAAATACCTGTTGATCCTGCCAGTAATCTACTGTGCTTGTACCTTCTTGCAGTAAGCTGTGAACACTTTGCTGAGCTCCCAAGAACTGTTATCATCCTTTCCCAGGTTACCTCAGTGAACTACAAAACAACTTCTCCCTAAAGTATGAAAATGAGGAGAACAGGAGGGGGGAGTTTGTTCCTGTCCAAGGGGGTCAATGTTGTTCCTCCATAGATACAGTACAGTGAGTGAGCGTTGTCACTCGAGTACAGGAAGTGTGTTACTGACAGGTTTCCCAGATACAAATAAAAGGCAATAAACCTGAAAAAAAAGAAATTATGTAGTTCCCACATTTAACCACTTAACCACATGCCGACCGGGCCATAGCCGAAAGACGGCTACAGCGCGGTCGGCTTGTTCTGGGTGGACGTCCGTGGGACGTGCACTCGGGAACATCCGAGAACATCACGGTAAACGGCCGCTGTTGGCGGCCGTTTACTACGTGATCGCTCCGTCAAATTTGACGGAGCGATCACATGTAAACAAACCGGCATCACGTCATGACGCCGGTTCCTCCCTCCCCTCTCTGTACCGATCGGTACAGTGAGAGGGGAGAAGCGGAGAGGGGGAGAGATGGGACCAGCGCTGTGGGCTGGATGTGTAGTGCCCACAGCGCTGCTCAATGACAGTAATATGCCAGCACTGTGCAATACTCTGCCAGCACTGTGCAATACTCTGCCAGCACTGTGCAATACTCTGCCAATACTGTGCAATACTCTGCCAGCACTGTGCAATACTCTGCCAATACTGTGCAATACTCTGCCAATACTGTGCAATACTCTGCCAGCACTGTGCAATACTCTGCCAATACTGTGCAATACTCTGCCAATACTGTGCAATACTCTGCCAGCACTGTGCAATACTCTGCCACTGTGCAATACTCTGCAATACTGTGCAATATTCTGCCAGCACTGTGCAATACTCTGCCAATACTGTGCAATACTCTGCCAGCACTGTGCAATACTCTGCCAATACTCTGCAATAAATTTTAATACAAACAAAGAATTTTTTTTATTTTTTACAGACTTTTCAGTCTTTTTTGATTCATAGCGCAAAAAAAAATAAAACCCAGCAGTGATTAAATACCACCAAAAGAAAGCTCTATTTGTGTGAAAAAAGGTCAAAAAAACTAATTTGGGTACAGTGTTGCATGACTGAGTAATTGTCATTCAAAGTGTGAGAGCACCGAAAGCTGAAAATTGGTCTGGTTAGGAAGGGGGTTTAAGTGCCCAGTGGGTAAGTGGTTAAATTAAAGTGGTTAAATTAAAAGCCAGCAGCTACACATACCGCAGCTACACATACCGCAGCTACACATACCGCAGCTACACACACCGCAGCTACACACACCGCAGCTACACACACCGCAGCTACACATACCGCAGCTACACATACGGCAGCTACACATACCGCAGCTACACATACGGCAGCTACACACCGCAGCTACACACACCGCAGCTACACACACCGCAGCTACACATACCGCAGCTACACACACCGCAGCTACACACACCGCAGCTACACACACCGCAGCTACACACACCGCAGCTACACATACGGCAGCTACACATACGGCAGCTACACATACGGCAGCTACACATACGGCAGCTACACATACCGCAGCTACACACACCGCAGCTACACACACCGCAACTACACACACTGCAGCTACACACACCGCAACTACACACACTGCAACTACACACACTGCAGCTACACATCCCGCAGCTACACATCCCGCAGCTACACATACAGCAGCTACACATACCGCAACTGCTGGCTTTTAATAAATGGTCGGGAGAGGAAGACACAGCAGAAAAGGGTGAATTGGAAGAAAGGGGGGGGAGGGGTGGCCAACACATCCAGTATCCGGGTCTGGCCCCCATATTTTAACATGTCGTCCAAGATGACCATATCTTTTCATACTTCCATGGACACCCACCACTAATGTATGTCAATTTATATAGCGGCAATGCAGCATTTATTTTGGATTCCCAGGAGGACCCGGGGGGGGGGGGGGGGGGGTGGAACTGAGGAGGACCATTTACATAAGATTTCTTTTTTTGCATAGAACAAATTTGGTATGATGGGATCTTTGTTTGTCATCCACTACTCCCAGCAGAGCCAACTCAGGCATCATAGGGACAGATAGCGCAAGGCGTATGTTTAGGGGTTCAAATACACCAGACCAGAATGGTGCCAGTTTAGGGCACGACCAAAACATGTGCATGAAGGTGCCCGGGGACCTCTGACATCTTGGACATTGCGGGTTTCTGTCAGGGTACATTCTGGCCAGGCGTATCGGAGTAAAGTAGACCCTATGAAGAAATGTAGTGTGTACGAGCTTGTCCCCAGCAGAGACAACCAGCCTGGGACCCCTATCCAGGGACTCCTCCCAGTCTTCCTTATCTAGGTCGGGAATGTCCTCATGCCACATAGTCCAAAGCCTGTCTAATTTACCCGAATCAAATCTTCATCTCTTCAGTCAGTTTATTTTTTTCATCTAGTCTAAGGAAAAGGAGAGTAAAAAAACACATGTACACTATATTACCAAAAATATTGGGACACCTGTCTTTACACTCACATGAACTTTAATGGCATCCCAGTCTTATGCTGGCCATACACTATACAAAAAAATTGTCCGAAATTCGGTCATTAGACCGTTCGTTCGTTTTTCCAGCCAGTTAATGGGCACAAAATTGATAATCGTTTGGACGTTTTTGAGCCTAAAAAACGAAGGACAAGTTTTGAAATTTTCTGCCGAACGAACGATAAATTGAAAGGTTAATGTGTTTCCCGTCCGACCTGTCTGCACTAGGAATATGTAAAAAAACGAACATAAAATGTATTTGTTTATCTATGTCTACTGAATGATTTATCGGTCATTACATGATGGCACTCGAATGTTCGTTTTTCAAAAATGGGTTTGGCCGATTTTTTGTATAGTGTATGGCCAGCATTAGTCCGTAGGGTTCAATATAGAGTCCCCTTCAGTCCCCCCGCCCTCATCTATCAATCAGAATGCATGTGCCTCCACTGTGGGGACACTCACATTTTAGTGTTAGGACCACAGATATCAGGGTGCCGTGACGTGGCTCTGTGGCTTACGCATGCGTTTGCAAATGCATGCGGACTAAACCCCTGTTTTAACGCACTGTTAGGCCCCTTACACACTGAGGCGCTTTGCAGGCGCTAAAGTGCTAAAAATAGCACCTGCAAAGTGCCCTAAAAGAGCCACTCAGTGCCTGAGGGCCTTCATACTGGAGCGGTGCGCTTGCAGGACGCTAAAAAAAGTCCTGCAAGCCGCATCTTTGGAGCGCTGTAGGAGCCGTGTATTTACCGCTCCAAAAGCGCCCCTTCCCATTGAAAACAATGGGGCAGCGCTCCAAACCCGTCTGTGGTTTTAACCCTTTTTCGGGCGCTAGCGGGGGTTAAAACTGCCCCGCTAGCGGCCGAAAAGCACTGCTAAAACGACGGTAAAGCACCACTAAATATAGCGCCACTTTACCGCCAGCGCCTCAGTGTGAAAGTAGCCTTAGGTTAATTCGGTTGTCTGCGAGCTGTTGGGGGGGGGCTCTGGCTGCTGGGGAGGTGGAGGATCAGGTAATTCAATTGGTTTCTCCTCCTCCGTAGACAAAATAAGCAATTAACCCTTGCAGGGCGGGCACAGCAGCAGCAAAAGCTTTTTCTCCCTATAACCAGTGATGAGACAATTAACAAATCATTTTGGACTTGGGATTTAAAATGTAAGGCATACCCTTAAAAAGAGGCAAGTGAGAATCTTCCTTCCAGTGGCATCCCCCAGGGGGCAGCAGACTAAACCTTCATATCCTACATCATGTACCCTTTAGAACAGGGATATGCAATTAGTGGACCTCCAGCTGCAGAACTACAAGTCCCATGAGGCATAGCAAGACTCTGACAGCCACAAACATGACACCCAGAGACAGAGGCATGATGGGACTTGTAGTTTTTTCAACAGCTGGAGGTCCTCTAATTGCATATCCCTGCTTTAGAAGAACTCACTGTTGAGAATCTCTGAGACTGGGAAACCAACAAAGCTTGAATTCCCCATAAAAGTAGGGAAGGTGCAAGTCTTGGTGGTTCTTCCAACTCTGTGTTGGGAGATGTCAAGGAGTGAGGCTACAGGATTCCCTACAGAAAGGGAACCGTCATTGGACAGAACTTACTTTACGAAGCATCTGATTTCTGTTATGTGCGGCTTCTGAAGCTCGGCTGTCCTTTCCAATCTGCTCGCCATGAATCTTCATCTCTTCAGTCAGTTTATTTTTTTCATCTAGTCTAAGGAAAAGGAGAGTAAAAAAAACGTACACTATATTACCAAAAGTATTGGGACACCTCCTGCCTTTACACTCACATGAACTGTAATGACATCCCAGTCTTAAGCCCCATACACACGGTCGGACTTTTTCATGGATTCTGTCCGATCGGACAATGTTGTTGAAAAATCAGACCGTGTGTATGCACCATCGGACAGTGTACGTCGGATTGTCCGACGGACAAAGTCCTATTTCCTGCTGGAAAGATTTGCCGACAACACGGTCCGATCACACCAAATCCGATCGTGTGTACGGTTGTCCGACCGGACAAAGTGCTACGCATGCTCAGATAACATTACAAGACCAAAGCTATTGGCTACTAGCCTCTACGTAGTCCCGTCGTAGGTAACAATCGTCACCGCGTTCAGAATGATCGGATTTTCCGACAACTTTGTCTGACCGTGTGTACGCAAAACCAACATCAGACAAAGTATGACGGACATGGTCCGACGGACCTGGTCCGCGGATTGTCCGACCGTGTGTATGGGGCTTTAGTCTGTAGGGTTCAATATTAAGTTGGCCCCCCTTTGCAGCTATAACAGGTTCAGCTCTTCTGGGAAGGCCGTCCACAAGGTTTAGGAGTGTCTATGGGAATGTTTGACCATTCTTCCAGAAGCGTATTTGTGAGGTCAGGCACTGATGTTGGATGAGAAGGCCTGGCTCGCAGTCTCCACTCTAAATCATCCCAAAGGTGTTTTATCAGATTGAGGTCATAAAGACATGGATGAGGGGGTTTGGGGTGGAGGGACTTGACTGGCCTGCACAGAGTCCTGCCCTCAACCCAACGGCTAAGGCTAGAGATAGATTTTCAGAGGTGCTTTAGGACCTACCCTTTTACTCTTTTTGACATAACTATTGCTTCTTTGGCGGCAATGACATGTAAACAGAGTTTTTGCTGCTAAAGCAGCTGGGAGTTTGTTTAGATTTTTTCTTACATCTGATAGCTTTCTTGTAGAAGTGATTTAAACGGCTGCGAGAGCAAAACTTCTAGAGATATCATCCAATCATCATCAGTTATCATTCAATGGATGAGCTATAAAGGCTTGCAAAGTGTCCCTTATAGATGGGCTCATGTAATGTTGAGGGGTGACTTATTTGATATTTATTTTCTCAAAGCAGAAAATATACAAATGGGTGCTATATTTTGTTTGTGTACACTTAAATTAAGTTGAGTGCATTTATCACTGAAAAAATTGATTTGATAAACAGAAGTACAACCATCTTGTGACATAAAAAAATGCAAATGCCACCATTTTATTCTTCAGGATCCTTGCTTTCATAAAAAAAATATGTTTTTTTTGGGGGGGTGGGGGGGATAGGTAATTTTCAGGCGTAAAATGTGTGTTTTAACATGTGGACTCTAAAAGTCTAAAATCTAAAAGAAATAAAAAAATAAAATAAAATGGCTCTGGCAGCGAAAGTTTTTTTTTCTTTTTCACAGATAGAGGAAGCGAAAGGTTTGAGCCTAAAGGCATGGACGACCGTAAAAATATTTTCAGAAGTTATAACCCTTCTCTGCTGTACTAAAATTTATTTTTTTCTGTCCCCTTTAAGAAGATTTCCAATCACTTACAGAATTTCTTGACTGGAAGTACCGAGAATCTCCCCAATAGCAACAAAGACAGCAATAAAAACCCAACAGAGGTTCTATTTATTCTCTGCTCTATTTTAGCTGAAGTTGGGCTTTAAGAACTTACATTAGGACTTGCAGAACTGGAGTCATAGGTCCAAATGGCAACCAAGACTTTACCTGCATATAGATTGCATGTTTTCCCTGTGCTTGCATGGGTTTCCTCCGGGTACTCCGGTTTCCTCCCACAATCCAAAGACATGCTGGTAGGATAATAGGCTCCTGTCTAAATTGGCCCTAATATGTGTATGGATGAACATGAGTTAAACTGGTTGTAAACCTCAGACATGAAATGAATGAAACAAACCCCTCTATAGTGTCTATTTGTCTCATCCAGAGTACCAAGTGTTATTTCTGTCAGCTGCTTTGTTCCTCCGTTATCAACATGAGTCACTTCTGACAAGTTTTCCTGACACCAAGACAACAAAGGTGACAGTGGAGGAATCTCCAGATGATTGACAGCCTCAGTTCTATTCCTGTGCGCTGTGTGAAGAGTTGTGTGTCCCTTCCCTCCAATCAGCTCTCAAAGCTCTCCTCACTGAGCTCCGCAAAGTGTAACTTCAGCTCTCCACCCCATTTTTTTCTGACAGCTCACACAAGCTTTATAAATTCAGGACTGAATGAACGGATGTAGAGAAGAGAAGTCGGATTCGATCGAGCGTCTCCTGATATCGGGGGTAATGGGGAAGCCCGTATCATCCCTTTACATGTATCTCACAGTGGCTCATGATACTGATACTGCAGTGGTTTTGGGTAAATGGAGCACGGACATCCCTGGTCTGGACGAGGAGGTGTGAGAAGACTGTATTCCCACCTATGTCCCCTCCAGGATTGCTTCTAGGGATCGTTTCATCCAGCTAAAGTTCCTGCATAGGGCATACTACACCCGCAGAGGTTGGCTAACGTATATCCCTCCAGGAACCCATTGAGCACCCGATGCTTATTCGAGCCGGGGTCATTCTTTCATATGGTTTGGTCCTGTCCCAGATTGCGCACCTACTGGCAAGAGGTGGCAGACACCATGCCTGAGATATGTGCAGTGGAGATACCAGTGGACCCCCGTCTGTTTCTCCTTAACTATCTGGAAGACATTGAGGGGGATAGATATGTTAAATTATGCATCACCTTCACCTTATTTTATGCCAGGAGGGAAATCCTACTCCACTGGAGGGGGCCGGAAATCCCTACCAAATCCTCTTGGCAGACTGCAATAAGTAGGGTGTTACCAATGTACAAGGTCATGTACAGGGGAGGGCTGGGCTGGGGGGCAGAGTGGCAATTGCCCCCCAGGCCGCCCTAACTTACGTTGAAAATGGCCGGCGCCTGCTGCCCGCTGCTATTTTTACAGCTGCGGCAGTCGGCCACTGTTGCATTGCGGGAGTTGTAGTCCACACTCAAGCTCCCAAGCAGCGCAGAGGAAACTACAACCCCCAGAGACCAGAGTCTTGTAGGCAGGGTGCCCATGACTGTCTCGGGCTGTGGGGCTGGGTACTGGCTTGCGCTGGCCGTGGCGTGCAACCTGAGCTCCCAGGTAAGAGACCCTGACCCCCACATCCCACCCCCCCCCATACACCCCATTTACCCTGCCCAGTGATCAGGCTGCATTGGATAGGCACGGTTGAGACTGAATTTATGGACACTGGTGAGGCTGCATTGATGGGCACTGATGAGGTGGCCCTGATGAGGCAGCATTGATGGGCACTGATCAGGCTGCATTGAGGGGCACTGGTGAGACTGCATTTATGGACACTGGTGAGGCTGCATTGATGGGCACTGATGAGGTGGCACTAATGAGGCAGCATTGACGGGCACTGATCAGGCTGCATTGAGGGGCACTGGTGAGGCTGCATTGAAAAATCAGCTGGGCATGGATGGTGAGCTGATTCAGTAGTTCAATTGGCCACTTGACTGGACTTCCCCCCCAGGCCTAAGGCTGCCAGCCCTCCCCTGGTCATGTATGAGAGCAGAAACTGTCCAGCAAAATTTGATAAAATCTGGTCAAGTTGGGTCGACGCCTATGGCTGAAAACCCTGTGGCCTTGGCCCTCCTTGGTGACAGGGTCGGTTAGTTGCAGAGGGTGGCCCAGGGCCCTCCACCCCCTCTTTGCTTCTCCTCCCCCCACCACCGCACTACTTACCCCCCTTCTTTTGGGGCCGGGAGGGACAATGCTGTAGGGTGAGTGCTCGTATCAACTATGACCAACCTCCTCCCTTGCTCAGCTATGAAGTCTCAAACGCTTTGATTCCATTTGATTGTATCCTCTAATCAATACTTCTTGCCTTATGTCTGAAATGCTGATGTATACCTGTAATGTGGTGCAACGATTTTACCCTTTCAACTGTCATTGCATTGCAAGTTGTTAAAGTGTTAATAATAAAAAACTTTACTGTCAAAAAAATAAATAAAAAAAAATCCTCTTCGAGAGGAGCGGGGTGATATGTGCGACTATCCGTTTTCATACCTGGTATCGCCTAAAGATCCTTTTGATGCAGTTTAAAATTCTTCATAGAATTGGCTTTACCCCCACAAATTGACTTTACCCCCACTTTACCCCTAAAAATCTACTTTACCCCCACAAATTGACTTTACCCCCACTTTACCACTACAAATTGACTTTACCCCCACTTTACCACTACAAATTGACTTTACCCCCACTTTACCCCTACAAATTGACTTTACCCCCACAAATTGACTTTACCCTTTACTCTACCCCTAAAAATCTACTTTACCCCTACAAATTGACTTTACCTCTACTCTACCCCTAAAAATTTAATTTACCCCCACTTTATCCATAAAAATTCACTTTACCCCTACGCTATTCCTACAAATTTCCTTTACCCCCACTAATTTCCTTTACCCCTACAAATTTCCTTTACCCCTACAAATGTACTCCTAGTATCAGTCTCACTCTGTGAAAAAAATGAATTGCGCCTGAGGACAATAACAGATATATAATAAAAGTATAATTTTTTAAAAATGACATCATGTAAAATATTGCATTAACCACTTCAGCCCCGGACCAATTTGCAGCCAAAGGACCAGGCCCCTTTTTGGGATTCGGCACAGCATCGCTTTAACTGACAATAGCGTGGTCGTGCGACGTGGCTCCCAAACAAAATTGGCGTCCTTTTTTTCCCACAAATAGAGCTTTCTTTTGGTGGTATTTGATCACCTCTGTGGTTTTTATTGTTTGCGCTATAAACAAAAATAGAGCGACAATTTTGAAAAAAATGCAATATATTTTACTTTTTGCTGTAATAAATATCCCCCAAAAATATATAAAAAAACATTTTTATCCTCAGTTTAGGCCGATACGTATTCTTCGACATTGATCGATCGATCAACTTGTGTACAGCCAGTATGCTGTATTCTTTATTCAATTATTACCAATGGCTATAGCGGCTAGCAATAATCACTGTGTATTCTCCTGGCCGGGTTAGCTGACTGTGTTGATGGGGGAATTGGGTGATTTTCTTTCCTGTAAGCAGAGGGTGCAGGAAATCGCTCTGTCCATGGCTGGCTTAAGGGGGTTTTCCTTATGCTAAAATGTATCCTTACTCGCCGTTGCATATCGTATATATGTGTATCTTTGCTTCCGTCTCAAATGGGAATGGTACAGCAGGGAAAAGGGTGAGAGGCGGAGGGAAGTCACATTTTGTTTCTTTAGTTTGCACTATTTTTGTGAATGGGGCCCTGTGCGGTCCGAGATTCTATTATATTAGGATTGTTGTCCCGGGGTATTTTTGTACCATTAAGGTCTCTTTCACACGGATGGTCCGTTCAGGTCGGCCTGTCCGTTTTTTAGTTGGACCTGAACGGATGCTCCATAGGCCTCTATGGAGCGACGGATGTCAGCCGTGACATGTCCGCTGACATTCGACCCGCTCTGAAAAAGTGTGATGGAGGAAAACCCTATTTTTCCATCCGTCTGCGGATCGGATGAAAACGGACTCTAGGGTCCATCTTCATCCGATCCCCCATAGGGGAGAGAAGCACTCTGACAGGTCCGTCCCTGCACAGACCTGTCATCTGCCTGCTCAGCGGGGATCGACTGAGCTATCCCCCGCTGAGCAGTGCGGGGCCCGTACACGGACACGTCCTTGTGAAAGGGCCCTAACTTTTGTACCCCTTTTCTTGTCTGTATCTTTTATTATTGTTATTTTTGTACAACTATTTCAACAAAAATAATAATAAAAAAAAAAAAGGATATAGCCATCACCAAGGATGACATAACTGTTCATGTCTTGCAGTTGGTTTAGAGTCCCATCCCGTGAAACCGGCACTCCATTTCCCAATTCATGTCCCTAACTCAGAAAACCCTTGGGAAGGTGTTTGAACTGAATCCAGAAGGCGGAAGACTCTTTTTCTTTGGAGCCTCCATAGTCCGGGAAAGTCTTAGCTTTGTCTTTGAACTGTAGCTTTGTTTTACACCAAAAGGTTGTTGAGCTTTTCCCAGTAGAAATAGTTCCCATTTGGGAAGCTCCTCTTCCACAGATGTCCAGTACTGGTTCTGTAACACACAACAAAGTGACATTGTGAAAGCTATTCTGCATACAAGCTTCTTTTGGTGAGACACAGGGAGCTGCAGCTCGGCTCGGGTGCCCCCATAGCAAGCTGCTTGCTGTGGGGGCACTCAACAGGAGGGAGGGGCCAGGAACAGCGAAGAGGGACCAGAGAAGAGGAGAATCGGGGCTGCTCTGTGCAAATTCACTGCAACAGAGCAGGGGGGAGAGCACACAGGGGGGCACTGGGGAGGGAGAGCGCACACACAACATGGGGACACTGGAGGGAGTTAAAAAGTTGTACAAGTAGTAGGGGTGCAACGGATCGTCGCCGATCCGTGATCCGAACGGGTCACACATCCGCGGCCTCGGCGTTAGGAAAGGCCGCGGCTTCGGCCTAGCTCCGGAGCGGCGGCCACCTTGGTACACCCGACCGCTGTTTACAATGTGATCGATCCGTCAAATGACGGAGCGATCAGTTGTAAACAAACTGCATTACCCATACCCTGCCAATACTCTGCATTACCCATACCCTGTCAATACTCTGCATTACCCATACCCTGCATTACCCATACCCTGCCAATACTCTGCATTACCCATACCCTACATTACCCATACCCTGCCAATACTCTGCATTACCCATACCCTGTCAATACTCTGCATTACCCATACCCTGCATTACCCATACCCTGCCAATACTCTGCATTACCCATACCCTACATTACCCATACCCTGCCAATACTCTGCATTACCCATACCCTGCATTACCCATACCCTGCCAATACTCTGCATTACCCATACCCTGCATTACCCATACCCTGCCAATACTCTGCATTACCCATACCCTACATTACCCATACCCTGCCAATACTCTGCATTACCCATACCCTGCATTACCCACACCCTGCCAATACTCTGCATTACCCATACCCTACATTACCCATACCCTGCCAATACTCTGCATTACCCATACCCTGCATTACCCATACCCTGCCAATACTCTGCAATACCCATACCCTGCCAATACTATGCATTACCCATACTCTGCCAATACTCTGCAGTGGGGGAGATGACGTGGATATTACAATGGGGAATATATGGTGGCGGAATTTTCACAGGTTTTTGCAAATTCAATTATCATTTGCTAATCCGAAAAATGATCCGATCCGTGACTCTGATCTGAGGATCGATCTGATCCGTGAGTTTTTTGATCCGTTGCACCCCTAACAAGTAGTGAAAGTGTCTCTCCAGTTTTCCCTTTAGGCACACAGGGGAGGGTTTTTGGGGATAATATATGTAATAGTAGGCCACTTGATATACTGTCACTTTACCCTGCATGCCCCACACCTTGTGCTGAACCCATTATACTCACTTTGCCTGCATTGTGTCACTGCTCTTTCCTCTGTGGCAGCTAGCATTAGAATTAGCGGTGTCACAGATATGGATGGTGTGGGGGGCGTCACTCCCTAAATGTCGGGCAACAGTTTTCCGTCCTAGCAATTGGAGAAGATCACATGCACCCCATACTTGAGCGCTAGATAGTGCTGCTGGCTGCAACAGAGGTAGGAGCAGCGAGAGTGAGCATAAAGGGGCCAGGAAGGGCCCTTTGCAGAGACTCTGTCATTTTGCACTAGGCACGGTGACAGTGTCTCTTTAAAAATGCTGACATTTTTGCTTTTAGACAATATAGGCTGCTTTTTACCAACCTCTAGATTAGCAAGGGAAGGATCCGGCTCTTGCACTCTTCGTCTTAGATTCTTCACTGACGTTTGAAAATCCTAAATGAATCATAAGAGGAAATAATGTAGTTTAATTACAAACTATATGTAAACTAGTGCTTAAAATTCTAACCCCAGCACCTGCAGTGTACAACTTCCCATGCTGCTGGCTCCTGCTGTCTTAGTGCTGCTTCCCTGTCTTCACAGCAAAGAGTCAACAGTGGACAGTGCAGTCTAGAGCCAGTCTGCTAACTTGGAGAGGGGGGGGGGGGAGCAGGGAGAGCCTTGACATCCTAGACTTTGGGGCTGTGTGTTTCTATTGATGCACACAGCATAGGGAGACACTAGTCCCTGCATGCAAGGGTGGCTCCATACCACACTGCAAAAGAAAGGAGCCACCCTGACACAGGAAACCTAGGACAGCGGTCATGGCCCCAGCCTAAACTGGAACATAGGGAAGGATTAAAAAAAATAAAGAAAATGCATTCTGAGTAAGTGATTAAAGTGGATGTAAACCCTCACATGTATCCAGTGAAGTGAACAGCCTGAGATGATACACAGAGATGAAACAAGTCTCCCTACATAAGTTCTACTAGTATATCTGCTGTCTTCAGCTTGCTATATTCTTTAGAAAGTGCACAGTGTTAGAATTTTCAGCAGTAGGAGTGGAGTCTTACCATACACTGTGAGAGAGCTGATTGGAGGAAAGGCACCCACACCCCCTCCACATAGCTGTGCTCTGAATAGACCAGCTCTCTGCTAATCTATTTATAGCACCCGCCCTGACACAAATTTTAAGCTGCTTTTATGTCCTGTGTCAGAGAACTTGTCAGAAGTTATCATGCTGATAACAGAAGAACAGAGCAGCAGAAAATCACGGGACTTTGGAGCGAGAAAAGAAAACACTGCAGATATATGTGCCCAGCTTTACATCCAACTTAAATCAGCTGCTGGAATGCTTAAATACCTGTTGATCCTGCCAGTAATCTACTGTGCTTGTACCTTCTTGCAGTAAGCTGTGAACACTTTGCTGAGCTCCCAAGAACTGTTATCATCCTTTCCCAGGTTACCTCAGTGAACTACAAAACAACTTCTCCCTAAATTATGAAAATGAGGAGAACAGGAGGGGGGAGTTTGTTCCTGTCCAAGGGGGTCAATGTTGTTCCTCCATAGATACAGTACAGTGAGTGAGCGTTGTCACTCGAGTACAGGAAGTGTGTTACTGACAGGTTTCCCAGATACAAATAAAAGGCAATAAACCTGAAAAAAAGAAATCTATGTAGTTCCCACATTTCCCGGACCATTTGGCTGGCCTAAGACCAGAGCACTTTATGCGATCCGGCACTGCGTCGCTTTACCTGACATTTGCGCGGTCGTGCGACGTGACGTTTTTTTCCCCACAAATAGAGCTTTCTTTTGATCACCTCTGCGGTTATTTTTTGCGCTATGAACAAAAAAATAGCGCCGATTTTGAAAAAAAACGCATTCTTTTTTACTTTTTGCTATAATAAATATCCCTAAAAAATATATAAAAAAAAGTTTAGGCCGTACCTATTCTTCTAAATATCTTTGGTAAAAAAAAAAAAAAAATCGCAATAAGCGTTTATTGATTGGTTTGCGCAAAAGTTATAGCGTTTACAAAATAGGGGATAGTTTTATGGCATTTTTATTAATAATTTTTTTTTATTAGTAATGGCGGCGATCAGGGTTTTTTTCGTGACTGCGACATTATGGCTGACAGATCGGACACTTTTGGCGTAATTTTGGGACCATTCACATTATACAGCGATCAGTGCATTTAAAAATGCATTGATTACTGTGTAAATGTGACTGCCAGTGAAGGGGTTATCCCCTATGTGGCACTGTAGGGGTTAAGCGCGTCCTAGGGAGTGATTCTAACTGTGGGGGGAGGGGCTGTGTGTGACATGACACTGATCACCGATCCCGATTACAGGGAGCTGTGATCAGTGACAGTGTCACTAGGCAGAACAAGGAAATGTCCCCGTTCTTCCTCTCCGTGAGACGATCGCCGGTATCCCCACGGACATAGAGTCCGCGGAACCTGCGATCACACTCATGGAGCTCCTGGCGGGCACCCGCAAGCCGCCTCCTAAAAGGCAACGTGCAGGTACGTGATTCTGCCTGTACGTGCCCTTCTGCCGCAATATATCTGCGTGAGGTGGTCGGGAAGCGCTTAGACCCCTTTCACACTGGGGCGTTTTTTTTGGCGTTTTTCAGGCGCTTTAGCGTTAAAAAAATCGCCTGTAAAGCGCCTGAAAGAAGCCGCAACTGTAATCCCAATGTGAAAAACCGAGTGCTTTCATACTAAGGCGCTGCGCTGGCGGGGGGCGTCAAAAAAAGTCCTGCAAGCAGCTTCTTTGCAGCGCTTTTGGAGTGGTGAATACACCACTTCTAAATCACCCCTTCCCATTGAAATCAATGGGAAGTGCCTGCAAAACGCACGAAAAGCGCCTGAAAAACGCCCGAAAAGCGCCTTTGGCAGCAGCGCTTTGTGGGCGCTTTTAACCCTTTATTTGGCCACTACCAGGGGTTAAAAGCGCCCCACTAGCGCTCGAAAAACGCTGGTAAAGCGCTGCTAGTTTAAGCGGTGCTTTACGAGCGTTTTTCGGGCGCTGGCAATGTGAAAGAGTTTTTAAAGCACTTGGGCTTTCACATTGGGATTGCAGATGAGGCTTCTTTCAAGCGCTTTACAGTCGCTTTTTTTAAACGCTAAAGCGCCTGAAAAACGCCCAGTGTGAAAGGGGTCTTAAAGTGGTTGTATACCCGCCCCAAAAAATTTTACATTTATAAGGCCCCTTTCACACTGGGGCGGTTTTCAGGCGGTACAGCGCTAAAAATAGCACCTGTACACCTCCTGAAAAAAACGACCCCATTCACTCCAGTGTGAAAGCCGGAGGGATTTCACACTGGAGCGGTGCGCTAGCAGGACAGTAAAAAAAGTCCTGCTAGCAGCATCTTTGGAGCGGTGTATTCACCGCTCCTACCCATTGATTTCAATGGGACACCGCGGTAATACTGCGGCAATACCACCGCAAAGCGCCGCTATGGTAAAACCGCCCCGCGAGTGGCCGAATACCGCGGCTAAAACGACGGTAAAGCAGCGCTAAATATAGCGCTGCTTTACCGTCGCCGCGGCTCCCGCCCCAGTGTAAAAGGGGCCTAAGGCAAAGGCATAATGAGCATGCACCGCATACTAGCTCATTATGAAATACCTTCGATCGAGGCGTCGGCATCGGATCCCGGCCACCACCAAAGGAGCTGACAATTTCGGGTTTGCCTTCCGGGTTTGCGATGGCGTCACTACCGCGCATGCGCGGGGGGGTCTTCTTCCGGGCAAGGTCCGGCAACATCCGCCGAACCTTCAGAGCGCATGCGCCGCAGACGTCAGTGGTTGCATGCAAGGTGAATATCTCCTAAATAGGTTTAGGAGATGTTAATTTTATCTACAGGTCCGCCTTATTATAGACTTACCTGTAGGCAATAATGTAAAATAGTGATATACAACCACTTTAAACCTCAACTCTGGGCAAATAAACTACGATTCCTTGCGCTGAGGCTGTGCATACCCTTAAAGATGAAGTAAAGCCTCCTTTTAAAAAAAAAAAAAAAAAACTGAACCTGCAAGGCAAAGGCATAATGAGCTAGTATACATAGCATACTAGCTCATTATGAATAACTTACCTGAGAACGAAGCCACCCTCGTCCACGACCTCCGCCATCAATCCCGGAGTGACTTCCGGGTCTCGCTGCTTCAGCGCTGTCATTCGCTGGAGCGGCGATGACGTCACTCCCGCGCATGCGCACGAGAGCGGCATATCGCCGTTATCTCGGCATGCTCAGTGCGCCTGCGCGCCGCTGTCTAAGGCGCATGCGCCGTAGACAGCGAAGCCTCTTTTTTTCTAAATATCTCCTAAACCATGTAGGTTTAGGAGATATTTATTGGACCTACAGGTAAGCCTTAATCTAGGCTTACCTGTAGGTCAAAGTGGTTTGTAAGGGTTTACAACCACTTTAAAAAGAGGCAAGTGAGAATCTTCCTTCCAGTGGCATCCCCCAGGGGGCAGCAGACTAAACCTTCATATCCTACATCATGTACCCTTTAGAACAGGGATATGCAATTAGCGGACCTCCAGCTGCAGAACTACAAGTCCCATGAGGCATAGCAAGACTCTGACAGCCACAAACATGACACCCAGAGACAGAGGCATGATGGGACTTGTAGTTTTTTCAACAGCTGGAGGTCCTCTAATTGCATATCCCTGCTTTAGAAGAACTCACTGTTGAGGATCTCTGAGACTGGGAAACCAACAAAGCTTGAATTCCCCATAAAAGTAGGGAAGGTGCAAGTCTTGGTGGTTCTTCCAACTCTGTGTTGGGAGATGTCAAGGAGTGAGGCTACAGGATTCCCTACAGAAAGGGAACCGTCATTGGACAGAACTTACTTTACGAAGCATCTGATTTCTGTTATGTGCGGCTTCTGAAGCTCGGCTGTCCTTTCCAATCTGCTCACCATGAATCTTCATCTCTTCACTCAGTTTATTTTTTTCATCTAGACTAAGGAAAAGGAGAGTAAAAAAACACATGTACACTATATTACCAAAAGTATTGGGCCGCCTGCCTTTACACTCACATGAACTTTAATGACATCCCAGTCTTAGTCCGTAGGGTTCAATATTGAGTTGGCCCTCCCTTTGCAGCTATAACAGGTTCAGCTCTTCTGGGAAGGCCGTCCACAAGGTTTAGGAGTGTCTATGGGAATGTTTGATCGTTCTTCCAGAAGCGCATTTGTGAGGTCAGGCACTGATGTTGGATGAGAAGGCCTGGCTCACAGTCTCCACTCTAAATCATCCCAAAGGTGTTTTATCAGATTGAGATCAGGACAGGTCCATAAAGACATGGATGAGGGGGTTTTGGGTGGAGGGACTTGACTGGCCTGTACAGAGTCCTGCCCTCAACCCAACGGCTAAAGCTAGAGATAGATTTTCAGAGGTGCTTTAGGACCTTTCACTATTTTTGACATAACTATTGCTTCTTTGGTGGCAATGACATGTAAACAGAGTTTTTGCTGCTAAAGCAGCTGGGAGTTTGTTTAGATTTTTTTCTTACGACTGATGGCTTTCTTGTAGAAGTGATTCAAACGGCTGCGAGAGCAAAACTTCTAGAGATATCATTCAATCATCATCAGTTATCATTCAATCATCATCAATTATCATCCAATCATCATCAGTTATCATCCAATCATCATCAGTCATCATTCAATCATCATCAGTCATCATCCAATCATCATCAGTTATCATCCAATCATCATCAGTTATCATCCAATCATCATCAGTTATCATCCAATGGATGAGCTATAAAGGTTTGCAAAGTGTCCCTTATAGATGGGCTCATGCAATGTTGAGATATTTATTTACTCAAAGCAAAAAAATAAAAATGGCTGCTATATTTTGTTTGTGTACATTTAAATTAAGTTGAGTGTATTTATCACTGAAAAAATAGATTTGATAAACAGAAGTACAACCATCTTGTTACATAAAAAAATGCAAATGCCACCATTTTATTCTTCAGTGTCCTTGCTTTCATAAAAAAAAAATTTTTATGTGATTTTCTGGCGTAAAAAGTGTGGACAAAATCTAAAAGAAATAAAAAAATAAAATGGCTCTGGCAGCGAAAGTTTTTTTTTTTTTTTTTTTTTAAAAGGTTTAAGCCTAAAGGCATGGATGACCGTAAAAATATTTTCATATCATATATATATATATATATATAAAAATATATATAAAACCCTTCTCTGCTGTACTAAAATTTATTTTTTTCTGTTGCCCCCTTTAAGAAGATTTCCAATCACTTACAGAATTTCTTGACTGGAAGTACCGAGAATCTCCCCAATAGCAACAAAGACAGCAATAAAAACCCAACAGAGGTTCTATTTATTCTCTGCTCTATTTTAGCTGAAGTTGGGCTTTAAGAACTTACATTAGGACTTGCAGAACTGGAGTCATAGGTCCAAATGGCAACCAAGACTTTACCTGCATATAGTTTGCATGTTTTCCCTGTGCTTGCATGGGTTTCCTCCGGGTACTCCGGTTTCCTCCCACATTCCAAAGACATGCTGGTAGGATAATTGGCTCCTGTCTAAATTGGCCCTAATATGTGTATGTATGAACGTGAGTTAAACTGGTTGTAAACCTAAGATATGAAATGAACAAAACATACCCCAAATAAAAATGTACGGTACTTTTAAAAAAATTTAAAAAAAAACATACCCCTCTATAGTGTGTATTTGTCTCATCCTGAGTACTAACTGTCATTTCTGTCAGCTGCTTTGTTCCTCCGTTATCAGCATGAGTCACTTCTGACAAGTTTTCCTGACACCAAGACAACAAAGGTGACAGGGGAGGAAGCTCCAGCTGATTGACAGCCTCAGTTCTATTCCTGTGCGCTGTGTGAAGAGTTGTGTGTCCCTTGTGAGCCCCCGTTTTACTTACCTGAACCCGGTCCTTTTCTCCTTGGGGACGAGCACACCTTTCTGGTGTCCTGATTGGAAAGATTGATAGCAGCGCAGCCATTGGCTCCTGCTGCTGCCAACCAAATCCAATGACGCGGGGCGCCGGGGGGCGGGGCCGTGTCCAGCATTTGTGTCTGTGGACGCAAATGCTGGACTTGGGAGCGCGCCCTCAAGGTAACCCCCTTGGGAGATCGCTTCTCCTAGGGGGTTATCTGATGCGGGGAGGAGCTGCGAGCACCGCCGGTGGACCCCAGAAGAGGAGGTTCGGGGCCACTCTGTGCAAAACAAGCTGCACAGTGGAGGTAAGTGTGAAATGTTTGTTATTTAAAAAAAAAACGACCCTTTACAATAACTTTAAAAGCAGAGTTCCATCCAAAAATGGAACTTCTGCTTTAAGGGAGGTGACCCCCTGACATTTGGCATGTCATTTTTTTTGGGGGGGGGGGGCTGATACTCTCTTTTTAGAGGGTCCCAGCTCCCACTTCCTCCTGGGGTACCGGAAGGGAGATCACCTCTCTCCCCCCTCCCTCTCGCCAATCATCTGGGACACGTCACAGGTCCCAGGTGATTGCCCGGCCAGGCACAGTGCACAGCTCGGCTTGCGCATGCGCAGTAGGTGTCCGGCTGTGAAGCCAGCGCCAGGCGCCCACAGTTACAATGCAGGTGTTCTGACATGAACAGTCCGGCTATCACCAAGTGTTTGTTGTGTACTGTGTATGCGCAGGGGATACGCAGCACATGCGCAGTACCGAGTCTAAGGATTTTCGGAAAATCTCCGAAGAATAACGGCGCCTGCGCCGTGAGTCGATGTGTAAGCCCCACCATCCAAGCGGACATAGGGCTACACAAACTTAGAGGGCCCCTCACGGGCTCACTTCGCTTACCACGCTTCGGGCACGGCCTCGCTGCGCTCGGCTCTTTTATATTCTAACTCTATGTCCACTTGGATGGTGGGGCTTGAAAGTGGACTCACGGCGCAGGCGATGTTCATCTTCGGCAATTTTTGGAATTTGGGTGTCCTGCGCGTGCGCAGTACACAGCGGACACTTTGTGATGGGGGACAGTAAATGATAGTACAATGGCGCAGCAGAGAGGAGGGGGAGACGAGTGGGGCTTCGATCCCCCGCATCGCTGGACCCAGGGACAAGTAAGTGTCCGATTATTAAAAGTCAGCAGCTGCAGTATTTGTAGCTGCTGACTTTTTTTTTTTTTTTTTAGGCGGAACTCCGCTTTAAGTCTAGAGATTTGGAGGCGGCTGAGAGCAATAGAAGGGCTTTCTTGCGTTAAGAATACAGACTAGAATTGATTCTTTTATTTAAACCGAAGTTTAGTGTCAACTTAACAGACTGTTTGGATTGTTATGTGACACTTTGCCGGAGATGTCACTGTATATATGTGCTACAGACACATGCAAAGTAACACACATGTGACGCAGTCACGGCATATGTTTGATAATGACACCTGTTCAGCACACCAGGCTGATGACATCAGAGAAAACCTGGAAGAGTAATAAACCTACATGATTGTGTGGAGTCTCTCCAACTCCTCTTCTCGGTCTTTATACAAAGTCATCTTCTTCTGACGCTTTCTGGAAAGGAAAAATACATTTTCTACTGTTATTACTGTCCGTTCCCACATCATAATGAGCCCAGAGACAATGTGTAAAAGGTTCAATAAATACAGGAGGGGAGAGAAGAAGGTGACCTCATTAGTTTAGAGCTGTTTCAGCATTGTCCAATCAGCTGTGTGGGGGGGGGGGGGGTCCTAACCTGAAGAAGGTGACCTCATCCGTTTAGGGCTGTTTCAGTATTGTCCAATCAGCTGGCTGGGGGGGGCGGGTCCTAACCTGAAGAAGGTGAACTCATCAGTTGAGGGATGTTTCAGCATTGGCCAATCAGCTGGCTGGGGGGGCGGGTCCTAACCTGAAGAAGGTGACCTCATCAGTTTAGGGCTGTTTCAGCATTGTCCAATCAGCTGTGTGTGGGGGTGGGGGGGGGGGGTGGGTCTAAACCTGAAGAAGGTGACCTCATCAGTTTAGGGCTGTTTCAGCATTGTCCAATCAGCTGGGTGGGGGGCGGGTCCTAACCTGAAGAAGGTGACCTCATCAGTTTAGGGCTGTTTCAGCATTGTCCAATCAGCTGGCTGGGGGGGAGGGTCCTAACCTGCAGAAGGTGACCTTATCAGTTTAGGGCTGTTTCAGCATTGTCCAATCAGCTGGCTGGGGGGGAGGGTCCTAACCTGAATTGTATTGCTTAAAACTGAATTCCAGGTATAGATTTTTTTTCTGCATAGTTACATTGTTCCAACTTGGACCAATGTCAGTATATATGTCGTACCTGTGGGATCTAATAAATGCGCCAGAATGTTCAACAGTACCTGCTTTGTCCTATTATTATTATTATTACAAATACAGAAACTGAATATTGGAGGCTACATGGACTTTGATGGTACTGTATGAACGAGCAACACAATTATAGAATAAAAATATACAATATATAGTATAAAAAAATATATTATTTATTACGGCAATTCAGTTTAAAACATAGAAAAAACATCTGGGCCCACACACAGGCACTTTAACTACTTGAACTCTAAAAGATTTACCCCCCTTCCTGACCAGGCCATTTTTTTGTGATACTGCACTGCGTTATTTTAACTGACAATGGGTGCGGCGCTGTACCCAAATAAAATGTACGTCCCTTTCCCCCCACAAATAGATCTTTTGGTGGTATTTGATCACCTCTGCATTTTTTATTTTTTGTGCTATAAACAAAAAAAAGAGCGACAATGTTGAAAAAGAAAAAAAACAATATATTTTATTTTTTGCTATAAAACAAATCCAATAAAATTTTATTAAAAATCTAATTTAGGCCGATACGTATTCTTCTACATATTTCTGGTAAAAAAAAAACAATAAGCGTATATTGATTAGTTTGTGCAAAAGTTATCGTGTCTACAAACTACCTGATCATTTTTATTGTTTCCTAGTAACAGCCGCGATCAGCGACTTTGTTCTTTACGAGCGCCGATTACAATCAGTTAAATTGAAAATCTGTTTTGACATTTTTGAGACAAAAAAAAATAAATAAAAATCGAAGGAAAAGTTTGGAAAAGTTCTGCTGAACGAACGATACATTTTAAGTTTAATATTCTATCCATTGAACGATTTCTCAATCAAAATTTGGTCATTACATGATGGCAAAAAATCGTTTGCCCTCACGTCCGTGTGTTCCTTTTTCGAAAATGCATTAGAAAGATTTTTGACAGGTGTATGGCCAGCATAACACTACATAAGATATGAAGGAGATTGTACAATCAGATTGTATGGTGTAGGAAGCACAGAAGCCTGTGGATCGGGATGACCCCCATAACACCATGTATTGTAGCACAGAGAAGTCAGCAGTGTCTCTCTGATCGTCCTCTCACTATCAATAAAGCTGTCATTCAGCACCACCTGCCCATCCCCCGTCATCTGTCACCTGCAAATCACCAGCCTGGCTCCTCTCCGCGAGCCCTCACCCTTCACACAGCTTCCGCGTCCAGCGTCACCATGGCAACCAAGAGGAAGCGCGCTGTGTCGTCGGATTCGGCGACCAGTCAGAATATGTAACGGAAGTGACGTTCCGTCGCCGCCATCTTGCTACACCCCGCCCTCCACGGTAAGGATACTGTGAGAAGGGGAAAGCGGACATCTTGTTACACCCACCGGATTTTTGCATTTTACACTTATTTTTAACAGTACAGTGAGTTTATATAGTGAAATACAGTAGTTAGAACTCCGTATGACTGGTTAGATGTTGAATTTTAAAAGCAGCGGCACGCCTGGTCATCTCACAGGTTTTCTAATCTGACAGACGATCGCTGCTTTTAAAATTAAACATTCAGACGGAGTTCTAAGTAATGTATTTCGCTATATAAACTCACTTTACTGTTAAAAACAAGTGTAAAATGCAAAACTCCAGTGGGTGTAACAAGATGTCCGCTATTCCCCTTCTCAGTGTAGCCTTACTGTAGAGGAGGGCGGGGTGTAGCAAGATGGCGATGACGACACGTCACTTCTGTTACATATTCTGACGGGTCGCATAATCTGATGAAACAGCGCCACCACCCCTCACCTCAAAACTGCACAAACTATTTTTTATTATATTTTTTTTAATATCGTAACCACCAAACATTCAACGTCCACTATCAGTACAATAAAACAAAGATTATTTCTTGGAAACATATCTTTACATTTTCAGTAAGGTAAGGGTGGTCGCCATGTTTCTGTAGACCATGTAGCTTTGCATGCGCCGCACAACATGGAGACATTTTATTAGCCGTCCTCTAGTTTTTTTTCCTTTCCATTAGCCGCGTGTTCCATGCATAGGAACGGTTTACCAATAATTGAGCACTGCCACCCTCTAGTGTCATATTAGGGCATTACAAGGGCGCTGATTGTACTCAGGTGTGTGTGATGGAGTGCAGCTTTCCATGGGGGAGGGTGCACTGTGTGAGGTGAGAGGAAAATCCTGCAATGTTCTCACTGTTAGTATTCATTTTATTTCTGCAGATGTAGAAATCACAGCCTAGTGTAAGTCTCTTTCACACTGAGGCAGATTTCAGCGCTAGAAATAGCGCTCTCCCCCCATTCATTGCATAGGGTGCGTTCACACTCGGGTTGTCACCTTTTCTTGGAGCCAAACCCAAACACTTCAGTGGGGCTCGGCTTTTATTTTTTGCAGCATACACTATGAGATTGTAGAATACCCGGGACACCGCTGTGTGCCCTAGGGGAGGAGTAATGGGGCACACGCAGTGGTGAACAGTGGGTGTAGCCAATTGTATATAGTGCGAGCGTGTGTAATGTGTATATGTAGTGTGTAATGTTTGGTGGGGGTCTGCATGTATGCATATTGTATGGGGGGTTAGGACTGTATGTATGCATATTGTATGGGGGGGGGGGGGTGAGGACTGTATGTATGCATATTGTATGGGGGGGGGGGTTAGGACTGTATGTATGCATATTGTATGGGGGGGGGTGAGGACTGTATGTATGCATATTGTATGGGGGGGGGGTGAGGACTGTATGTATGCATATTGTATGGGGGGGGGTGGGGACTGTATGTATGCATATTGTATGGGGGGGGGGGGGGGTGAGGACTGTATGTATGCATATTGTATGGGGGGGGGGGGTGGTGAGGACTGTATGTATGCATATTGTATGGGGGGGTGAGGACTGTATGTATGCATATTGTATGGGGGGGGGGGGTGAGAACTGTATGTATGCATATTGTATGGGGGGGGGTGAGAACTGTATGTATGCATATTGTATGGGGGGGGGTGAGAACTGTATGTATGCATATTGTATGGGGGGGGGGTGAGAACTGTATGTATGCATATTGTATGGGGGGGGTGAGGACTGTATGTATGCATATTGTATTGGGGGGGGGGGGTGAGAACTGTATGTATGCATATTGTATGGGGGGGGGGGTGAGGACTGTATGTATTCATATTTTATGGGGGGGGGGTGAGGACTGTATGTATGCATATTGTATGGGGGGGGGGTGAGGACTGTATGTATGCATATTGTATGGGGGGGGGGGGTGAGGACTGTATGTATGCATATTGTATGGGGGGGGGTGGTGAGGACTGTATGTATGCATATTGTATGGGGGGGGGGGGGTGAGGACTGTATGTATGCATATTGTATGGGGGGGGGGGTGAGGACTGTATGTATGCATATTGTATGGGGGGGGGTGAGGACTGTATGTATGCATATTGTATGGGGGGGGGGGGTGAGGACTGTATGTATGCATATTGTATGGGGGGGGGGTGAGGACTGTATGTATGCATATTGTATGGGGGGGGGGGGGGAGGACTGTATGTATGCATATTGTATGGGGGGGGTGAGGACTGTATGTATGCATATTGTATGGGGGGGGAGTGAGGACTGTATGTATGCATATTGTATGGGGGGGGGGTGGGGTTGTATGGGGGGGGGTGAGGACTGTATGTATGCATATTGTATGGGGGGGTGAGGACTGTATGTATGCATATTGTATGGGGGGGGGGTGAGGACTGTATGTATGCATATTGTATGGGGGGGGGTGAGGACTGTATGTATGCATATTGTATGGGGGGGGTGAGGACTGTATGTATGCATATTGTATGGGGGGGGGTGAGGACTGTATGTATGCATATTGTATGGGGGGGGGGGGGGGTGAGGACTGTATGTATGCATATTGTATGGGGGGGGGGGGTGAGGACTGTATGTATGCATATTGTATGGGGGGGGTGAGGACTGTATGTATGCATAGGAAACATAGTTAACCCCCCGATCACCCCCTAGTGTTAACCCATTCCCTGCCAGTCACATTTATACAGTAATCAGTGCATTTTTATAGCACGGATCGATGTATATATGTGAATGGTCCCAAAAATGTGTCAAAAGTGTCCGATATGTCCGCCGCAATATCGCAGTCACGATAAAAATCGCATATTGCCGCCATTACTTTAAAAAAGATAAAATAATAATAAAAATGCTATAATATTATTATTATTACAGGATTTATATAGCGCCGACAGTTTGCGCAGCGCTTTACAATATGAGGGCAAACAGTACAATTACAATACAAATCAATACAAGAGGGATCAGAGGGCCCTGCTCGTTAGAGCTTACAATCTAGAAGGGAGGGTCAATTGGAACAAAAGGTAATACTGTGGGGGGGTGAGCTGATGGAGAAAGTGAAAATACGGTGGTTGTTTTTGTTAGGTGTGGGTAGGATATGCTTCTCTGAAGCATATCCTACCCACACCTAACAAAAACAACCACCGTATTTCCGTATTCCGTATTTCCGTATCACCGTAGAAGGGTTTTCAGGGATCATCTAAAAGCTAATAAAGTAGGAGATAGGCGGACAGATTGGGGTAGGGCATTCCATAGGATTGGAGAGGCTTTGGAAAAGTCCTGGAGGCGAGCATGGGAGGAGGTGATGAGGGAGCTAGAGAGCAGGAGGTCTTGAGAGGAACGAAGAGAACGAGTAGGTTGGTATTTAGAGACTAGGCTAGTGATGTAGCTCGGGGCTAAATTGTGGATGGCTTTGTACGTAGTTGTTAGTATTTTGAATTTAATTCTTTGGCCGAGCGGAAGCCAGTGGGGGGATTGACAGAGGAGTGGCAGACAGAGCGATTGGTAAGGTGGATGAGTCTGGCAGCAGCATTCATGATGGATTGAAGAGGTGATAGACTATGTAGAGGTAAGCCCATGAGAAGGGAGTTGAAGTAGTCGAGGCGAGAGATGACCAGCGAGTGAATTAAGAGCTTTGTTGTGTCATTGGTTAGAAAGGGGCGTATTTTGGCGATGTTGAGGTGGCAGGAGCTATAAATCTATCCCCTATTTTGTAGACGCTGGAACTTTTGCGCAAACCAATCAATATATATTTATTTTTCTTCTCTTTAGGCTGATATGTATTCTTCTACATATTTTTGGTAATAAAAATCGCAATGAGCGTATATTGATTGGTTTGCGCAAAAGTTATAGAGTCTACAAAATAGGGGATAGACTTATGGCATTTTTATTATTATTATTTTTTACTAGTAATCGTTGATGATCACCAATTTTAATCGGGACTGCGACATTATGGCGACTAGATCGGACACTTTTGACATATTTTTAGGACCATTCACAATTGCACAGCTATAAAAATGCACTGATTACTGTATGAATGTCACTGGCAGGGAAGGGGTTAATGCTAGGGGACGATCAAGGGGTTAACTGTGTTCCCTATGTTTGTGTTCTGACTGTAGGGGGGTGTGACTGACTAGAGGAGATGACAGACCGTTGTTCCTAGCTAGTAGGAACTCAAGATCTGCCTCTCCTCACAGAACAGGGATTTGTGTGTTTACACACGCGTCCCTGTCCTGGCTCTTGTGCCCGCAATCCTGCATGGCCGGCATTCATCGCGACCGCTGGCATTGCGTATCGGCACCCCCGCAGTGCAGTGGGTGTGCGTGCGCCTGCTATCTCGCTTAAAGGGACCAACGTACAGCTACGATGGTTCGTGGGATTGCGCCGACCTGCCGCAGTATAATGACGGCGGATGGTCGGCAAGCAGTTGAAGTACAAGCTGAAAGTGCAAAATGTGCTGCAATTCTTGAACAAAAAGTGACTGTGCTCTGTGCTAAGAATGGAATATCGCATATATATGACCACACGCGTGTTCTCCTAGGACCGAACTCTCTGCAAATTGTTGACCTCATGAGTATATACTGAGGTAGGTGAAACTACTGCTTAACCACTTAAGGACTGAGCCTCTTGTTGAGATGTGTTGTTTACAAGTTAAAAATATTTTTTTTTGCTAGAAAATTACTTGGAACCACCAAACATTATACATTTTTTTTCTAACACCCTAGAGAATAAAGTGGCAGTCGTTGCAATACTTTCTATCACACCGTATTTGTGCAGCAGTCTTACAAGCGCACTTTTTTGGGGGAAAAATACACTTTTTTTGAATACAAAAATAAAACAGTAAAGTTAGCCCAATTTTAATCTTTTTTTTTTTATATTGTGAAAGATAATGTTACGCCAAGTAAATTGATACCCAACATGTCACGCTTCAAAATTGCGCCCGCTCGTGGAATGGCGACAAACTTTTACCCTTAAAAATACATATAGGCGACGTTTAAAAATGTCTACAGGTTGCATGTTTTGAGTTACAGAGGAGGTCTAGGGCTAGAATTATTGCTCTCGCTCTACCGATTGCGGCGATACCTCACGTGTGGTTTGAACACCGTTTTCATATGCGGGCGCTACTCACGTATGCGTTCGCTTCTGCACGCGAGCTCGGCGGGGCGGGGGCATGTTTGATAAAAATTTATTAATTATTTTTACCTTTTTTTATTTTTGCACTGTTTTAAAAAAAATAAATTTACTTTCATTCCTATTAGGCCTGATTCACACCTTCACTTCACAAGTTGCGTGATTTTTGCCACAATTTTTGCCACGGTTTTTACAGTGTTTTTGGTGCGATTTTGTGCAGGTCAAAAGGTCACCAATGTAAAAATCTGAAAAACGGCCAAATCTGCCTAAAAAAAAATTAAATAAATAAAAAAAATTCCAGAACTTGTTTGAGCTTCAGGCGTGTGACGGACCTAGCCGGGACACGGGCTGTTGGAGGGGACTGAGTGCGAGCCTGCTGCCTTGCGACTATGGGCCCTGGCATTTGGGGGAACAGTGCTCTTTGAGCTGCAAGCCTGGGACCCCTGAGCTGGTGATACTTGGATTCAGGTCCATGCTGGCCCCCCAATACACATAGAATCTGTATGTGTATTTGGCATATTAGCAAGAGACGCTAATGACATGAACTCCAGCCACCTGTGTTATGTAATTGAGTATAGTCTGGCTTGTAGAAGTGTTTCACCTATTGTTGTGTGTGCTAATTAACCCTGCAATTGAATGAAGGAGCCCAGTGTTGATTAAGATAATTAGCTCATGCTAATTAGGTTAGGCTTGAGTCATCTGTCAACTGTATATAAGTGTGACATGTCAAATAAAGATTCATTTCTGATGTAGCCTACACTGGTGTTGTCTGGTGACTGGGTAAGCTAAGGGGGTCTTGGATTGTGTGGTACCGGACAGAGGAAGCAGTTACGGCGGACATCTTGGGTACGAGGTCCGTCACAATTGGTGGCAGCAGTGGGATCGTGCTTCCTTGTCGTGAACACATCCAAACCATCACCTGGATCCAAGGCCCGGATAGCAGAGGTACAGATACGTCATGGAAGAGGAATTCGGAAGGAGGTTGCGAGAGATGCGGATACAGCACAGAGGACCAGTATCGGTGCAGGTCCTGCTGGGATGGTATGATTCTGTTCGCCTACAACTCTGGAAAGAAGCGCTAGCCTGTGAGCAGCGACACCAGGGAAAAGTTCTCCCCTCCATCCATGTAAGGTACTGGTCGCAGTATGAAGTACGATTGCTGTTATTGGGGGAACAACCGAAGCAGGAGTGGACAGCTGAGTTAAGCAGGCTGATCCGGGCAGAAATGCGTTTGGACGAGAGCTACAGAGCCCTCCGGTGGTATGTAGCCCAAGTGTGCCCGTGGACAGCGGATGACAGGCCCACGGAAGGCTTTGATTATAATGGCCTGGGATTGTTGTACTGGAGGCTGTCCGAGGACCCCGACTTCGGGAGTGATCTGGAGTGGCGTTTGGAGGAAATAATGGAGCACAGACAGCAAAGATTGAACGTCTCGGAAGTGCTCTGGGCACAGGAAGATTTGGAGTTCCTGGCCGCTCAGGAATGGGAGCTGGAGATCGCCTACATACAGCTGCTAGACTCTGCTCAGCAGCAGGGTGGGGCTCCCTTTGCCTGGGACTATCAGGAAATACCAGCAGACAGCTCTGAAATCCTGGCTGAAGAGTCGGCGATGTGGCATAGTAACAGTGTGCTTTGCCCACCTGCCCCCGCAGCTATGGACGCGGAGGTCTTATGGCGGATGCAGGAAGTGCTGACAACAGGGCAGAGCTCTGCTAACCTCTGCCCAGCACCGATGGCATCTTCTAGGTTCCACGGACAGGTGGTGAACCTCTATCCCCAGCCATCAGTTGTAGAGACTGGGGATTTAATAGACTTTTCTGCTGAGGAAAAACAACCTCATGAGCCTCCATCAGAAGAGCTGGTATTAGGGCCAAACTTCACTGAGCTCTGCCCAGCACCAACGGCAGTATCCGTGGAGTTACAAGGAACTTCTCCAGGTGAAATGCTGGTCACCGGACAGAGGGTCCAAGACCTCTGCCCCACACCGGTGGCAGTTATGGAGGCTCAGGGTGAGAAGGTGGCGATCACTTCACAGCAGCAGATACAGGGGGAGAAGAGAGAGGAGGTGGTTGTTGTCCCTCCTCAACAGTCGGCCAGGGTGGAGAAAGCGGTCTTTCCTCCCCAGCAAAGATCCGTGCACCTGGGAGACAATACCACAGACATGTCATCCCAGCGGCCAGATGAGGGAATGGAAAAGGAAGCAGCCGGCTCCCCTTCCCAATGGCAGCTACACAATTTGGGAGTGGAGGAAGCCAGCCTCCTGCCCAAACGGTTAACCAGAGCGGAGGATGTGGAGTCCCCAGCAGAAGTGCTGGCAACAGGGCAGAGTGCTACCCACCTCTGTCCAGCACCAGCTGCGGAGTTCCAGGGAGCTGGGGCAGTCGGCCTCTCTCCCCAACAGTTAGCTGGAGGAGATGATGTAGGGAAGCTCCTACACCCAATATAAAAGTAGGAATAAGTATAAAAATGCGCAACAAACTAAATTCCAGCCCGTGCGCCAAGGACGACCAACCTAAAGCTAAAAGCTGCTACTGATATGGGTGTGTATAGAGAAAGGAGATCAGACAGTGGTCCGAATCGGATGTAGCCTGATAAGTAGCGCTAAAGTGAATCACACATAATTTAACTAAAATAAAAATAATACAAGAAAAACTAGACAGATATGACTTTACAAATAGTCCCTCGTGATGACTAATAAAAAGTGTCCTAAATAAAAAATCAATATCGTACACAAACAATTGAAGATGTCCTTCAAACAATATAGTGTATAAAATAGATATAGACAAAAAAGTGCTCCAGTGTTGATAAGTGTTCATAAAGATGTGAATCAAAACATATATATATCTGCAAGTGAAAAAACAAATGGATGGAGCTCCTATAAAAAGGACGTGTATCTTCACAAACGTATATAATCGATCAATCTTCCACCACACCGTTGTGCTCAAAAGTGTCCACTCCCTTAGGAAACTCACTCACCGAATAACGTTGCCCACACTCACGTGTAAGGCTAAATCGCATAACCACTTTCCCACACTCGGTCAGCGTTCTTCCAATATATTCTCCAGTGTTAACAGCTAGGTGAAAACGCAGTGTTCCATATGCAAATAAACAGATGTGCTCCAATAGTGCATTACTGCAAATTTATTAAAATAGCCCACACTTCAAGCTTCAAACATTAGACTCACATTTTAAAAGAATAAAATAAGCAGAAACAGGATCACCAGACGCCACAGCAAGCTCCACTTCAATATTCAAAGACACTGCAATCTCACTTCAGATAATAGAGACTAGGTCACGGCGGACCTGGGGTGTTTGTAAGACCACCCTGTAGTTCTCACCCTCCACTGTTATTGGAACGCCTCAGTATTTCCACCGCAGCTGGTAGGGACAAGTAGTTCGTACAAAAGCTAGATTCAAATGCCGCTAAGCCACGCCCCCGACATGTTTCGTCACTTCCTGGACTTATTCATGGGGTTGGCCAAGCGGTCAGTCATTAGGGGAAATATACCCTCCCCTCCCTCCCCATTGGTGGAATGTCATACCCTATCAAGCCTCAATGGGGCGGACACTGTGGACCTATCCACTCCCATTTTCCTGTTAACCCTATCGGTTGGTAGAGGTATCCCTCCTCATAATCTGTGGAAACAAAAATCCTTCCCCCATTACCTCTTAAGGTGTCCCCATTGTAAGGCCGTCAGATCGTGACTCCGGATCCCAGTGCGCCTGTGCGCATCTTCAGATCCGCCACACGCGCACAGACCCCGCCAACCTAAGCACCTCCTCGCACGGTCCGCGTCAGAACACTCTGACGTCATGGCGTCCTCATCCGGCCATTGCGCATGCGCGCGCCCCGCTAATCCCGCCACCGGACAGGCAGTCGAATCATCCAATCGGATAACTCTCTGACGTAAGGGCGTCCTCATCCGGCCATTGCGCTTGCGCGCACGCACCGCTAATCCCGCCATCGGATAGGTGGAAGAATCATCCAATCGGATAATTCCACTAAGATGAAGGGAAATAATAACAGCGCCACCATGTGTGCCGATCAGCCCATCACCAGTGATGATACACTGCGTCCTTATTCACAAGGTTTCTAAACCAAAGGTAGCATACATACACCCCAGATCCTCCATGTTACATATCATAGTGAGCTGGATACTGATAATCATACAAAATGATATATACAACGCAGAATAAGTGACTCATTTAAACATCGCATATATAACAAAAAATATATAATAACCCAGTGTTTGTATGGTGTATAGGTACTCTAAATATGCTTTTATACAAACTCAGAGTCAAAACATTCTTTGGTGACAGTAAACGGTTAATGAGATTCCCAGTAAATCTCTATCAATAACCCCTAGGTATAAAACCTATCCGGGCATCCTAAAATGGGACGGTGATTTATATCTGTAATTCTTATATATGATATTAAAAATCATTTAAAAAACAGTTGAGATCGAGCTCAATATTGAGCCCCCTAGGCGTGAGACATTTAAAAAGGAATATCCACCTAGTTTCGCGTTGCGACAAGTCCCTGATCCTGTTAGATCCTCTCCATTTGGGATGTATAGTGTCAATTCCTACAAACTGGAGTAGGCTGGCATCCCTGTCATGTTTTAATCTAAAGTGAAGAGATACGCTATGATATTGGTAGCCCTTTCTAATGTTGGCAAGATGTTCAGAGATACGTATCCTCAATAACCTCTTCGTCCTGCCAACATAGAAAAGGCCACAAGGGCACCACATCAAATATACGACGAATGAGGTGTTGCAGGTGATAAATTCTCTAATGGGGAAACTTTCATTATCTCCATTAGTAACAGTAGTGATGCCTCTGTTGCTTTTTTGTACCGTTCTGCAGCAGATACATCTCCTGCAACAAAAGAAACCTTTAAGGTCAATTTTAGGTGAGTTTTCTCCAGGGGGATCTAGCACTCTTTTAATGACTTGATCGCCAAAATTTGGTGCCCTTTTATATATAAATTTGGGCTGTTGTGGTAAGATATCTCTTAGATGGCGGTCCCTCAACAAGATATACCAATGTTTTTTGTATATCTCCTCCACCTCTCTATATTGACAATGAAATCCGGACAAGAATCTAACCTGGTGAGGGTTATCTACCAATGTGTTATCATCAGTTTTTCTCTTAAAGCACTGATCCCTAGGCTTGCTCGCAATCTCTTCAATGATTTCACTGACTTGATTGTTTGCATAGCCCTTTTGAACAAATCTCTCTTTCAGTACATTAGCTTGTTCGTAGAAGTCTTCTAAATGAGTACAGTTGCGGCGAACACGCAATATCTGGCCTTTCGGGATGTTCTTTATCCAGGTGGGGTGGTGTCCACTCCTAATGGATAGATAGCTGTTTCTATCCGTTGGCTTGAAGTAGACCTTCGTGCTGAGTACATTATTGATCTTACTAATAGTGACATCCAGAAAGTTAACTGTTGTTTCACTAAGCTGATATTCCAATCGGATATTATTGTGGTTATTATTTAAATATGTCAGAAATTCTACCGCAGATTCCTCAGACCCCTCCCATATAAATAGGAGGTCGTCGATGAATCTGCGGTAGAATTTCAATTGAGGAGGTCGTTTACTGAAAATATGTCTATCCTCCCATTCGGCCATAAACAGGTTGGCGAGGCTGGGAGCATACTTAGCTCCCATCGCCACGCCAACCTGCTGGGAATAAAAGCATCCACTGAACCAGAAATAGTTGTGTGAAACACAAAAGTCTAAAACCTGGCCCAGAAAGCGCTTTTGTGTGTGTGGTATATCCTCCCGTTTACTCACAGCCCAATTAAGGGCTAACGAGGCATCTTGATGTTGTATGATCGTGTAGAGGGAGGCCACATCAGCAGTCACCAGAAAAGACGAAACTGAGGTGTTGAGTTTAACATCATCCAATTGTACTAATAGATCCGTCGTATCTTTTAAATAAGCCCTAGTCTCTTTTACACTAGGTTGCAAATATTTGTCTAGGTATTCCCCTAGACGGGCCGTGACAGATCCAATCCCGTTAACAATGGGGCGTGGGGGTGGATTAAGTGGGTTCTTGTGAACCTTAGGTAAGGTATATATCACAGGAATCCTACAAGCACTAGGGACCAGGTATCTTCTTTCTTTGGCATTCAGAGCATCAATCTGATAGCCCCACTCTACCAATGCCGCCAATTGTGCGGTATATTGTTCAGTGGGATCCGAAGTGAGTTTTCTATAAGTGATCTGATCTCCCAATAACTCAATAAGTTGGTCATGATAAAAGTTTTTATTCAAAATGACCACCCCTCCCCCCTTGTCTGCAGGCCGGATAACAATATTCTTTCTACTTTCAAGGGATTTAATACCTTCCCTAATATGTTCTGGATTAACGCGTTTTTTAGGAATAATGGCCTCAATATCATTCAGAACAAGATTCTTAAAGACTTCTACGAAATGATTCCCCGAAATCTGGGGATTAAAAATAGATTTGTTTTTAAGCCCACTGTCCACTTTAGTGGTAATGGTATGGGATCTGACAATAGGGTGGATGGGATAGTTCAGGAAATATTTCTTAATGTTTAAGGTTCGGATGAACTTGTGTGTATCTATATAGACCTCAAACTTATTCATAACCTTTCTCTGGGCGCATTTCAGCCCCAGATGAAGGATGTTGAGTTCTTTTTGGTCCAATTGTACTTCACTGAGATTATAAATTCCTGTATTCAAACATCCCTTGGCCTTTTTCTTGGCGGATTTCCGTTTACCTGCCCTACATCCCCTTCTTCTCGTTGGGTAGGTATTCCTTCCCTGTGTTGAGGAAATGTGGGTCCGCCCTTTCCTTTCCCCCTCTGGTGCCAACTCTGCCCACCCCGTTGTGGTGTTCCTCCCCCCCTGCCTCCCCTCCCCCTTTGCCCTAAAAAAAGGCGTCTCCTGAGAATAATCTCGATAACCCCCATCTCTAGGGAATGGGGGTCTGCCCTGCCCACCCTCATATCTGGGATCTGGGTAATAGTTGTAAGATTGTGGAGGCCAAGGTGGTTGGTGAGAATATCCCAGAGGTGGATATCCAGGTGGTGTGTATGGTTGCACATATTGTCCATAATTTTCATTTCTCCTCTGCATATGAGGGGATGATTGGATGACATTGTCTGACAGATATTTATTTCTATCATATGCCACTTTAGGGGATGACTGATGATAATTGGAGTGAGGATAACTCTGAAAGTACGGGGGTCCGTCTCTCCTTAATTGCCCTCCTACATTCGCTGTCCCTTTACTGTGTGAAGTTTTATTGGTCACCTTTTTAGGGGTCACCTTTTTAGGGGTTGGACCAGTTGGCGCAAGCCCACCATTAATTTGAGTTTCCTCATTCGCATGGGGCACTTCAATATTGGTTAACTGAGTGTTTTGCCATGTATAAATATTCCCTGTCTTAAAATCAATGATGTCCCTATTGAATTTTTTGACCTTTTTCCTTTGTGTGTCTCGGTCAATTTTTTCTAGTTTTTTCTTCATGGTGATATCAAACTCTTTCATTTGATTAGTATATATATTAAAAGAATAAAATAAGCAGAAACAGGATCACCAGACGCCACAGCAAGCTCCACTTCAATATTCAAAGACACTGCAATCTCACTTCAGATAATAGAGACTAGGTCACGGCGGACCTGGGGTGTTTGTAAGACCACCCTGTAGTTCTCACCCTCCACTGTTATTGGAACGCCTCAGTATTTCCACCGCAGCTGGTAGGGACAAGTAGTTCGTACAAAAGCTAGATTCAAATGCCGCTAAGCCACGCCCCCGACATGTTTCGTCACTTCCTGGACTTATTCATGGGGTTGGCCAAGCGGTCAGTCATTAGGGGAAATATACCCTCCCCTCCCTCCCCATTGGTGGAATGTCATACCCTATCAAGCCTCAATGGGGCTTGATACAAACACCCCAGGTCCGCCGTGACCTAGTCTCTATTATCTGAAGTGAGATTGCAGTGTCTTTGAATATTGAAGTGGAGCTTGCTGTGGCGTCTGGTGATCCTGTTTCTGCTTATTTTATTCTTTTAAAATGTGAGTCTAATGTTTGAAGCTTGAAGTGTGGGCTATTTTAATAAATTTGCAGTAATGCACTATTGGAGCACATCTGTTTATTTGCATATGGAACACTGCGTTTTCACCTAGCTGTTAACACTGGAGAATATATTGGAAGAACGCTGACCGAGTGTGGGAAAGTGGTTATGCGATTTAGCCTTACACGTGAGTGTGGGCAACGTTATTCGGTGAGTGAGTTTCCTAAGGGAGTGGACACTTTTGAGCACAACGGTGTGGTGGAAGATTGATCGATTATATACGTTTGTGAAGATACACGTCCTTTTTATAGGAGCTCCATCCATTTGTTTTTTCACTTGCAGATATATATATGTTTTGATTCACATCTTTATGAACACTTATCAACACTGGAGCACTTTTTTGTCTATATCTATTTTATACACTATATTGTTTGAAGGACATCTTCAATTGTTTGTGTACGATATTGATTTTTTATTTAGGACACTTTTTATTAGTCATCACGAGGGACTATTTGTAAAGTCATATCTGTCTAGTTTTTCTTGTATTATTTTTATTTTAGTTAAATTATGTGTGATTCACTTTAGCGCTACTTATCAGGCTACATCCGATTCGGACCACTGTCTGATCTCCTTTCTCTATACACACCCATATCAGTAGCAGCTTTTAGCTTTAGGTTGGTCGTCCTTGGCGCACGGGCTGGAATTTAGTTTGTTGCGCATTTTTATACTTATTCCTACTTTTATATTGATACTGTCATTTACCCTTGTGCAGCCATGGATTCATTTAGATATTTGCTAGACAGACAAATGGATCCTGAATGTATCTTTACAACCAATCAGGTTATGATTGAGTGTGATGAGGACATTTCAGGATCACTGAAAAGCCTTGATGGTTTACTTGAGAAACGCCTCAAGACCTGGTGGGATGTTTTTACATTCGAACATTACCTTAAGGAAAATATTATTTTTAGAAGCTTAAGGTGGGAGGTTACTCCGCAAGATGGGTTAACCGAACCCATCTTTTTAGAAGAATGGTTGGGATTTTTTAACAAAGTGGGGAGAGAGCTACAGAGCTTAGTATTGAAGAGGAAACAAATTAAACTGGGTATATTGAATGGTAAAATCAAAGCCTTGGAGGATAAATTAGAAGCCTTCAAGGATACTAATCAAATGAAAGAGTTTGATATCACCATGAAGAAAAAACTAGAAAAAATTGACCGAGACACACAAAGGAAAAAGGTCAAAAAATTCAATAGGGACATCATTGATTTTAAGACAGGGAATATTTATACATGGCAAAACACTCAGTTAACCAATATTGAAGTGCCCCATGCGAATGAGGAAACTCAAATTAATGGTGGGCTTGCGCCAACTGGTCCAACCCCTAAAAAGGTGACCCCTAAAAAGGTGACCAATAAAACTTCACACAGTAAAGGGACAGCGAATGTAGGAGGGCAATTAAGGAGAGACGGACCCCCGTACTTTCAGAGTTATCCTCACTCCAATTATCATCAGTCATCCCCTAAAGTGGCATATGATAGAAATAAATATCTGTCAGACAATGTCATCCAATCATCCCCTCATATGCAGAGGAGAAATGAAAATTATGGACAATATGTGCAACCATACACACCACCTGGATATCCACCTCTGGGATATTCTCACCAACCACCTTGGCCTCCACAATCTTACAACTATTACCCAGATCCCAGATATGAGGGTGGGCAGGGCAGACCCCCATTCCCTAGAGATGGGGGTTATCGAGATTATTCTCAGGAGACGCCTTTTTTAGGGCAAAGGGGGAGGGGAGGCAGGGGGGGAGGAACACCACAACGGGGTGGGCAGAGTTGGCACCAGAGGGGGAAAGGAAAGGGCGGACCCACATTTCCTCAACACAGGGAAGGAATACCTACCCAACGAGAAGAAGGGGATGTAGGGCAGGTAAACGGAAATCCGCCAAGAAAAAGGCCAAGGGATGTTTGAATACAGGAATTTATAATCTCAGTGAAGTACAATTGGACCAAAAAGAACTCAACATCCTTCATCTGGGGCTGAAATGCGCCCAGAGAAAGGTTATGAATAAGTTTGAGGTCTATATAGATACACACAAGTTCATCCGAACCTTAAACATTAAGAAATATTTCCTGAACTATCCCATCCACCCTATTGTCAGATCCCATACCATTACCACTAAAGTGGACAGTGGGCTTAAAAACAAATCTATTTTTAATCCCCAGATTTCGGGGAATCATTTCGTAGAAGTCTTTAAGAATCTTGTTCTGAATGATATTGAGGCCATTATTCCTAAAAAACGCGTTAATCCAGAACATATTAGGGAAGGTATTAAATCCCTTGAAAGTAGAAAGAATATTGTTATCCGGCCTGCAGACAAGGGGGGAGGGGTGGTCATTTTGAATAAAAACTTTTATCATGACCAACTTATTGAGTTATTGGGAGATCAGATCACTTATAGAAAACTCACTTCGGATCCCACTGAACAATATACCGCACAATTGGCGGCATTGGTAGAGTGGGGCTATCAGATTGATGCTCTGAATGCCAAAGAAAGAAGATACCTGGTCCCTAGTGCTTGTAGGATTCCTGTGATATATACCTTACCTAAGGTTCACAAGAACCCACTTAATCCACCCCCACGCCCCATTGTTAACGGGATTGGATCTGTCACGGCCCGTCTAGGGGAATACCTAGACAAATATTTGCAACCTAGTGTAAAAGAGACTAGGGCTTATTTAAAAGATACGACGGATCTATTAGTACAATTGGATGATGTTAAACTCAACACCTCAGTTTCGTCTTTTCTGGTGACTGCTGATGTGGCCTCCCTCTACACGATCATACAACATCAAGATGCCTCGTTAGCCCTTAATTGGGCTGTGAGTAAACGGGAGGATATACCACACACACAAAAGCGCTTTCTGGGCCAGGTTTTAGACTTTTGCGTTTCACACAACTATTTCTGGTTCAGTGGATGCTTTTATTCCCAGCAGGTTGGCGTGGCGATGGGAGCTAAGTATGCTCCCAGCCTCGCCAACCTGTTTATGGCCGAATGGGAGGATAGACATATTTTCAGTAAACGACCTCCTCAATTGAAATTCTACCGCAGATTCATCGACGACCTCCTATTTATATGGGAGGGGTCTGAGGAATCTGCGGTAGAATTTCTGACATATTTAAATAATAACCACAATAATATCCGATTGGAATATCAGCTTAGTGAAACAACAGTTAACTTTCTGGATGTCACTATTAGTAAGATCAATAATGTACTCAGCACGAAGGTCTACTTCAAGCCAACGGATAGAAACAGCTATCTATCCATTAGGAGTGGACACCACCCCACCTGGATAAAGAACATCCCGAAAGGCCAGATATTGCGTGTTCGCCGCAACTGTACTCATTTAGAAGACTTCTACGAACAAGCTAATGTACTGAAAGAGAGATTTGTTCAAAAGGGCTATGCAAACAATCAAGTCAGTGAAATCATTGAAGAGATTGCGAGCAAGCCTAGGGATCAGTGCTTTAAGAGAAAAACTGATGATAACACATTGGTAGATAACCCTCACCAGGTTAGATTCTTGTCCGGATTTCATTGTCAATATAGAGAGGTGGAGGAGATATACAAAAAACATTGGTATATCTTGTTGAGGGACCGCCATCTAAGAGATATCTTACCACAACAGCCCAAATTTATATATAAAAGGGCACCAAATTTTGGCGATCAAGTCATTAAAAGAGTGCTAGATCCCCCTGGAGAAAACTCACCTAAAATTGACCTTAAAGGTTTCTTTTGTTGCAGGAGATGTATCTGCTGCAGAACGGTACAAAAAAGCAACAGAGGCATCACTACTGTTACTAATGGAGATAATGAAAGTTTCCCCATTAGAGAATTTATCACCTGCAACACCTCATTCGTCGTATATTTGATGTGGTGCCCTTGTGGCCTTTTCTATGTTGGCAGGACGAAGAGGTTATTGAGGATACGTATCTCTGAACATCTTGCCAACATTAGAAAGGGCTACCAATATCATAGCGTATCTCTTCACTTTAGATTAAAACATGACAGGGATGCCAGCCTACTCCAGTTTGTAGGAATTGACACTATACATCCCAAAAGGAGAGGATCTAACAGGATTAGGGACTTGTCGCAACGCGAAACTAGGTGGATATTCCTTTTTAAATGTCTCACGCCTAGGGGGCTCAATATTGAGCTCGATCTCAACTGTTTTTTAAATGATTTTTAATATCATATATAAGAATTACAGATATAAATCACCGTCCCATTTTAGGATGCCCGGATAGGTTTTATACCTAGGGGTTATTGATAGAGATTTACTGGGAATCTCATTAACCGTTTACTGTCACCAAAGAATGTTTTGACTCTGAGTTTGTATAAAAGCATATTTAGAGTACCTATACACCATACAAATACTGGGTTATTATATATTTTTTGTTATATATGCGATGTTTAAATGAGTCACTTATTCTGCGTTGTATATATCATTTTGTATGATTATCAGTATCCAGCTCACTATGATATGTAACATGGAGGATCTGGGGTGTATGTATGCTACCTTTGGTTTAGAAACCTTGTGAATAAGGACGCAGTGTATCATCACTGGTGATGGGCTGATCGGCACACATGGTGGCGCTGTTATTATTTCCCTTCATCTTAGTGGAATTATCCGATTGGATGATTCTTCCACCTATCCGATGGCGGGATTAGCGGTGCGTGCGCGCAAGCGCAATGGCCGGATGAGGACGCCCTTACGTCAGAGAGTTATCCGATTGGATGATTCGACTGCCTGTCCGGTGGCGGGATTAGCGGGGCGCGCGCATGCGCAATGGCCGGATGAGGACGCCATGACGTCAGAGTGTTCTGACGCGGACCGTGCGAGGAGGTGCTTAGGTTGGCGGGGTCTGTGCGCGTGTGGCGGATCTGAAGATGCGCACAGGCGCACTGGGATCCGAAGTCACGATCTGACGGCCTTACAATGGGGACACCTTAAGAGGTAATGGGGGAAGGATTTTTGTTTCCACAGATTATGAGGAGGGATACCTCTACCAACCGATAGGGTTAACAGGAAAATGGGAGTGGATAGGTCCACAGTGTCCGCCCCATTGAGGCTTGATAGGGTATGACATTCCACCAATGGGGAGGGAGGGGAGGGTATATTTCCCCTAATGACTGACCGCTTGGCCAACCCCATGAATAAGTCCAGGAAGTGACGAAACATGTCGGGGGCGTGGCTTAGCGGCATTTGAATCTAGCTTTTGTACGAACTACTTGTCCCTACCAGCTGCGGTGGAAATACTGAGGCGTTCCAATAACAGTGGAGGGTGAGAACTACAGGGTGGTCTTACAAACACCCCAGGTCCGCCGTGACCTAGTCTCTATTATCTGAAGTGAGATTGCAGTGTCTTTGAATATTGAAGTGGAGCTTGCTGTGGCGTCTGGTGATCCTGTTTCTGCTTATTTTATTCTTTTAAAATGTGAGTCTAATGTTTGAAGCTTGAAGTGTGGGCTATTTTAATAAATTTGCAGTAATGCACTATTGGAGCACATCTGTTTATTTGCATATGGAACACTGCGTTTTCACCTAGCTGTTAACACTGGAGAATATATTGGAAGAACGCTGACCGAGTGTGGGAAAGTGGTTATGCGATTTAGCCTTACACGTGAGTGTGGGCAACGTTATTCGGTGAGTGAGTTTCCTAAGGGAGTGGACACTTTTGAGCACAACGGTGTGGTGGAAGATTGATCGATTATATACGTTTGTGAAGATACACGTCCTTTTTATAGGAGCTCCATCCATTTGTTTTTTTCACTTGCAGATATATATATGTTTTGATTCACATCTTTATGAACACTTATCAACACTGGAGCACTTTTTTGTCTATATCTATTTTATACACTATATTGTTTGAAGGACATCTTCAATTGTTTGTGTACGATATTGATTTTTTATTTAGGACACTTTTTATTAGTCATCACGAGGGACTATTTGTAAAGTCATATCTGTCTAGTTTTTCTTGTATTATTTTTATTTTAGTTAAATTATGTGTGATTCACTTTAGCGCTACTTATCAGGCTACATCCGATTCGGACCACTGTCTGATCTCCTTTCTCTAAGCTCCTACACCCACCTGAACTGCTGGCAACGGAACAGAGCGCTGCTGGCCTCTGCCCGCAACTAAAACAGGACAGATTCCCTGTAAAGGTGGATGGGAATGCAGTCTCCACCAGTATAACCCAGGGATGCTGGGCGGTCAGCCCAGATCCCCAACAGCAGGATGGAGTGAGCCCAGTCACCCTGTCTTCTCTCCAGCGGCTGAAAAGACTCCAGGGGGAAGGGCCAGTCCAGGCCTCTCCCCAGCGGCGGATATGTTCTATGAGAGAGGCAGAAGTTGGCTGGGTGAGTCGTGCTCTGTTTGGAACAATTTGTTTGGGGTACTGTGTGGGTACAGGCATTAGAGCACTGGAACCACTGACTAACTTCGGAGTCAACCCGTCTGGGGTCTCCTCCTGTGTTAGTCTCCTGCCGAAAGGGGAGAAATGTGACGGACCTAGCCGGGACACGGGCTGTTGGAGGGGACTGAGTGCGAGCCTGCTGCCTTGCGACTATGGGCCCTGGCATTTGGGGGAACAGTGCTCTTTGAGCTGCAAGCCTGGGACCCCTGAGCTGGTGATACTTGGATTCAGGTCCATGCTGGCCCCCCAATACACATAGAATCTGTATGTGTATTTGGCATATTAGCAAGAGACGCTAATGACATGAACTCCAGCCACCTGTGTTATGTAATTGAGTATAGTCTGGCTTGTAGAAGTGTTTCACCTATTGTTGTGTGTGCTAATTAACCCTGCAATTGAATGAAGGAGCCCAGTGTTGATTAAGATAATTAGCTCATGCTAATTAGGTTAGGCTTGAGTCATCTGTCAACTGTATATAAGTGTGACATGTCAAATAAAGATTCATTTCTGATGTAGCCTACACTGGTGTTGTCTGGTGACTGGGTAAGCTAAGGGGGTCTTGGATTGTGTGGTACCGGACAGAGGAAGCAGTTACGGCGGACATCTTGGGTACGAGGTCCGTCACAAGGCGTTTTGGAGCTTCTGGCGTGTTGGAGTGGAGATGTGAACCCTCTCCATAGAGAATAATAGATTTTTGCCCCTCCAGCATTTTGTAGCGTCGGGCTTTAATCTACAAAATGCTCAAGTGTAAATGGGGCTTTAGTGCTTTTTGCATTTGGCAGATTTGCACTACAGTCCAATTACCATGGTTTCCTATGGAACACGTTCTGTAGTGCAAATCTGCAAAATGCAAAAAGCACTAAAAATGCATAGGTGTGAATCCAGCCTTACAGGGAATGTAAACATCTCTTGTAATAGAAAAAAAGCATGACAGGACCTCTTAAATAGGAGATCTGGGGGTTAAAAAGACCTCAGATCTCATATTTACAATTAAATGCAATAAAAAAACTAAAGGCCCTTTAAGAGCTATGGGTGGAAGTAACGTTTTGACGTCACTTCCGCCCTGCAATGTTATGGAGACGGGTGGGGGCCATATTCCCCTCACTCGTTTCCATGCCCAGCAAGGGGAAACATCCGATCGCCTCCGCCGCTGCCGATGGCTCCGGTAAGCGGCAGAGGGCATCGGAGCGTGGCGGAATGGGCGGCGTTCCTCTGCCGATAAGTGCTCTTGCGGCGAATCCACAGCAGAGACCACTCTTATAGTAAACTGGACCGCCAGCTGAAGAAGAGGATACTGGGGTTATGGCAGCTAGTTGCTGCCATAGCAACAATATCCCCCTTCAAAGTAAGGATGATCATCGTCGTGCGGCGGTCCGGAAGTGGTTAAAGGAGAAGTACAGCCCATGCTTGTTTGGCTATACTTCTCCTCCATATGGATCACAGAAGTGTAGTTAGTTCTGATCACGACCATGTGGTTGGGATCCACCCAGATGCCTGGACTGGCACCCGGCTCAGCCTCTCAGCGAGCCACTGATGGCCTGAGCCAGCCGCTCCCACCCCCTCCACAGCCCAGTGATCAATTGAACGTGCGGATGGGGGGTAGGGGGAGGGGCAGAGAGCCGGTAACTGAAGCTGGCTACACTTTATACAATTTTTATAGGATTTTTCTGTATAACTTTTCTATAGATTTGCCAAAACGATATGATATGGTCAAACCTAAATACTTTTTTAAATTGTATGCAATCAAGCAGGCCCTGGCACTACATAGTTGAAGGTAAATCTAAAGAAAATTAAACAACAAAAATTGTATAATGTGTATCCAGCTTAAAATGGTTGTAAACCCTTACAGACCACTTTGACCTACAGGTAAGCCTAGATTAAGGTTTATATGTAGGTCCAAGAAATATCTCCTAAACCTACATGGTTTAGGAGATCTTTTCAGGAAGACAGGCACCGCTGTCTACGGCCCATACGCCATAAACAGCGGCACGCAGGTGCACTGAGCACGCCGCAGCGAACGGCGATATGTCGCTTGTGGCGGCTCCCGATCGCATGTGCGGGAGTGACGTCATCGCTGCTCCGGCAAATCACAGCGCCGTAGCAACGAGACCCGGAAGTCACTCCGGATACATGGCAGCGGTGAAGATGGAGGATCGCTTCGTTCTCAGGTAAGTTATTCATAATGAGCTAGTATTCTATGCATACTAGCTCATTATGCCTTTGCCTTGCAGGGTGCGTTTTTTTTTTTATGATAGGCTTTACTTCCTCTTTAAGACCCCTTTCACACTGGGGCGGTTTTCAGGTGCTTTAGCGCTGGAAATACAAAAATAATAAAAGAGTGTGGGACTTTAAATGAGGCTGACTCAAACACAAATATACAAGTAAAAATTGGTAGGTTTAATGTACATATTTGTCAAATTACACAGCGTTATGTGTGTCAAACAGTCATTCAATGCATGTACAAATGTCTTAGAGAATACATAATATACATATAATTGGGGTATAGAAACATAATTGCCATAATAAGGGAAAAGTTTTGCATAATTGGTAAATGCAGCTAATAGTGTACAGTCAAGGTTCATGGAGATAGGAATAGGAATGTGGGGGAAAGTGTCCCCACAGGCTCGACGCGTTTCGTCGGTTAGCCGACTCATCAGGAGCAGATAAAGAATATCTGTAAATAATAATGAAAAATGCTTAGTCAAAAAAAAGGAATGTGGGAAATAACCCATAATGTAGAAAATATATATAGGGGTTATATGTATAAAAGAACAAAAAAAAAAAAAAAATGGTGGAGTCCGCAAACTTACATCCCATTGGAACACTGGACCTCAGCGATCCCAATAGGCAGGGGCAGCCCAATCAAGCCTCACCCGGAGCTGAGGTATGTAAGTGCGCCCACAGACAACAGGTCCACATCGGAGGGTCTCCAACCAAACGTCAAATAAGTATATGGAGTTTTGTGCCTATTGTTGGCAAAAATCTGTAAAGTATTTAAGGAATCTTAATATGATGGTACATCCGGCAGTACTAACAGGCTCGAGAGAGTGAATGAAGTGAAGTATACATAGAGAGAAGAACTAGTGAAAGTGAGTAAAGAAGTGTAGTAGGGATAGAGTAGGGATAAAGATGTGGGAAAAGTCATGTGGGAAAGGTCAAGACATCATCCCTATGGACTTTTGCCACATCTTTATCCCTACTTGACACTTCTTTACTCACTTTCACTAGTTCTTCTCTCTATGTATACTTCACTTCATTCACTCTCTCGAGCCTGTTAGTACTGCCGGATGTACCATCATATTAAGATTCCTTAAATACAGCGCTCCCAAAATGCCCTGCCCATTGGAATGATTAGGCAGCGCATCCGCAGCGCCGAAAAATGGGAGTTTTACATAGAGCGACGCCAGACGGCCCAGTGAGCACACATCTGCTGCCTTACACACCGGCAATCATTTGCAGGCATTATGCAGAAGAGAAAGAAGGAGAGGGGCCCGCAGAAGCTGACAGACTTTTTCAGCCCTGGAGCAGGGAAGTCCCAAGATGGCGCCGAGGCCTTCACCTCGCGCCGGAGCCGCGGCCGCGGCGGTGACGATCAATCCACTCAGCAGGAAAGCAGATACCAGGCCTCATCCCCGGGATATACTGGAAGACTCTCCCCAGGCACATCACCGGTGCAAAGCCCGCAAAAATCGGCACAGAAACGATCGGAAGAGCACAAGTATCCAGGTGAGCAAGGGGGCCATGACATGTCACAGGACAGCACAAAAGATTTCATTGACCAGATGCATGACTTCCCCACCCTGGATCAGCCATTAACTGACACCCAAATGAGAGACATGCTTGTGACTCTAAGAGGCTCTTTACATAGAGACATTTTGGAATGCACCACACAATTGAAAGCAGAAGTAACGGCCTTAGGGGATAGAGTCTCCCACACTGAAGACAAAATGGGGGAATTTACAGTGGCCCATAATGAACTAGTTGACGCATATAATGGGGCGGACGATGAAATTCAAGCTATCAAAAGCAAAATGGCAGATTTGGAAGACCGATCCAGGAGGAACAATGTGAAGCTGAGGGGGGTGACAGAGGATGTAGCACCAGCAGAACTCAGGAATTATGTGCAGGAATTTATCTCGGCATTACTACCTGAAATTCCAGAGAGGGAGGTGATTGTAGATCGGGCACACAGGCTACCCAAACCTAAACATCTACCCGAGAAAATTCCAAGAGACGTCATAGCAAGAGTGCATTTTTTCCATGTGAAGGAAGATCTGATGAGATTTTCCAGGAAAAATTCCCCTCTGCCAGACCCATACGCTGACATTTCTGTGTACTCTGACATCTCACAACACACTATGCAAGCACGCAGGAACCTAGCATCTCTGACAAAGCTGCTGCAATCTCACAAGATCCCATACACATGGGGATTCCCAACCAAGATCCTGATCACGAGGGAAAACAAAACCTATGTTATCAACAACCTCGATAACGGCCTGAAATTAGCCAGAAAATGGCAGCTTCTCCCAGATGAAGTGGCACCCCACGCATCCGCATCGGCCCACAAATTACCCCAAGAATGGCAAAAAGTTAAATGAAAATCTTAACCAAAGCACACCTGCAAAGAAAATAGCCCGCTCACTGGTCAAATATTATTGAGTAGGGGGAGTACTGGATAAAGGGAGCGAATGACCCCCAAATGTGCAGAAGCGGAAATTTTCCGCACTCGTTAAGTTGTTCTAAATGTTCAACCTGTTTTTGTGTTCATTTTCTTTTTTTAGTTTTTACTTTCTTTCAAGTGCCATCAAGGAATGCGGATCTTCATAAACCCAGCATAGCAGGATTCAACACTGCCACCAGTCATCTTCATCTTGACCTGAACCAACACTGCCATCTACAGGTAACAATTTATATTACAACACCTTTACAGTTGTTTCCCTACGTACCCATCACTGACTGCAAACTCATACAATGACCATTAAACTGGTCTCTATCAATGTCAACGGTCTTAACAGCCCCTTTAAAAGGCGAGCTATGTGGCAAGAAGCTAAAAAGCTAAAAGGAGAAATTTTATGCGTACAAGAAACCCATTTTTCAAGACACAACCAACCCAAATGCACAGATAAGGCATTTCCTCATGTTTTCCAAGCCTGCACAACGTCCAAAAAAAGAGGCACACTAATTGCAGTGCACAAAAATGTTGCATTCACTCAACATGATGTTATCACTGATCCCAAA